>JAQBSW010001460.1:0-133523 GCA_029291075.1 Eudiplozoon nipponicum | reverse complement strand
TATATATATATATATATATTCATATATTCTCCGTTCTACAAAAAGCGAAGTCCGACAATTTTTTATGTGCATGAAACCTTTTGTATAAAACAACCAGCAACATTTAATCAAGTTTGCGAGCTTGAAGTAAACACCAATCCCATTTTCGAATAACAGCAAAACTACTGCCAGTCGCACGCACTGACGCGTTTTTACCTTCCTTGGTCATTATCAGAGTACGACAGCAAAATGACTAGCGAAGATCAAATCGCATTGCATATATATGGAAATCAAAATTAGATTTGCGGCCTCTTACTTAGTCTGTGTATGTACTGTGTGGCGCACCGTGAGTTACAACATAAATACTCAGATTTTTGCCACGTACATATATAGACAATGCAATGAAGCAATAATTTATTGTATAAGTGGTGGTAACAATGCTTTAAATCAAGTTTGCGAGTTTGAAGTAAACACCTCTAGCAGTCTCGCATACATTGAACTTGACTGGAAATGTCGGCTGCTTAATTTCTATGCAGTCACGAAAATTAACTGTTTGCAGCTTCGCCACATATACATATATAGGAAATACAATTTTACAATAATTTATTGCGCGCGTGGTGAAAACAATTCTTTAAATCAAGTTTGCGATCTTGATATAAATACCAGTCCTATTGTATTTAACCAGCTCCATAACATAGCATAATACGTATGATTGGCGGTAGTTTTTCTGTTTTGAATCTGTTTAAATACAATAGTATTAGTGTTTATATCATTTAAAGAATAGTTTTCATTCACTTAATTAAATGAAAATCAGAAGTGTATATAGATGAAAGCTAGTAATGTGTAGTTGAGCATTCTAGAAGGCCAATAAAATACACGATAAGAACTGATATCGATCAAATGAAGTAAAGGATTGCATGGGGTAACAGGTGTTCAGAAGTAGTTGTAATTCTCAATTTTGGTGAAATTTAGCATATATTGAAATCCATTGTTTATTGTATTCTTTGGTTTTTGCAACTTTTAGGTAGAACATATTCAAGCTCTAACTGAGTTTATTGGAGCACAGGTTGACTATCATCGCCAGGCAACAGAGATTCTAGAACAGTTGCAAAAGACGCTTATTGAAAGTGCATCCATAAAAATATTTGCTTTTCTTTAAAGAGTTAAAAACGATTAACGTATGTACTTCTTTAAACATTGAATTATATGTGCTTGTATTTATTTATGAATGTATGCATATGTTTGTAACGTGAATGAATGCATGTATGTATTGATGTATATATGTTTGTATGCGTGTGTATTTATGTTTGTATTAACGTATTAATGCATGTGCGTAATTTTGTGCGTATGTATGTATGCTTTATTCATAAATTCGTGTATGCATGCATGTTTGTACATGTGGTCGCATATATTTGTATGTATGTGTATGAATATATTTATGTGTTTATTTTTACATGCGTGTTTGTATGTCCATGTATATAAGTATTTTGTCATGTTTACCCATGTCATATTTTTATTTATTTGTATGCGTACTTATTTTAATGTTTTTATATAGGACATAAATAAGAGTGTGTGTTTGAATATTATACTCTGTCATTTTTTTATGACCTTTTGCGTTTGATGACTGTCGATTTTATAATCGCCTATTGTTTCGGAGGATGGGTTTTCCATTTTTGTTGCTATTTGGTCTATCTGAAAATATATTGAGTTTATCCATTTACAAAACTGTTACATTTTATGTTTAGTATGTGTTCAATTATGAATGTTCTTTTCTGAGGTGGACTATAATATTTATTTAATATGCACACTAAAAGTACATGTTATAGTCTCCATTATTTGACCATTTGTATAGTGGATTTATAGTACATTTTCGGCTCTTATTGACGAGTAGTAGTCAGCGTGAAACGCACGCATCAATGCGATTCCATCTTTATTTGGTGCTGAATTTGATATGCTATCATGGTCTTATATTAATTATAGTGTATTGAAAATTCAGAGATTAAGAGGTGTGTACCACATATTATTAATAAACAGTCTATTTCTATCATTTATATATCAATATTAGCGACATGATATCTGTTGTATAATGACAGATCTGGTGAAGCTACTTGCAGTTTCAGGTCTTGCGAGATTCCAAATCGGTTCCAACTGAAGAAGCACTAGCCAAAAACATAAGTCGGTATGTGACTTAAAATTAGTTGTATTGAATGACAGGTGTGGCGCAATGGATAGAATACAAGACTGAAACAATTGTGCGCCGGTCGAGCTTCGTCCGTGGCAAATTCTAGATAGTACTTGGAAAGTTCCCAATAAGGGCAAAAACGTTTTACTCGATTAATTGCTTTTGCTACCTGATGCCATTTTTAGTTTATACTGATAACAAGTATGTACAACCATACACAAAATCATGAATAACACAGGATAATAAATCTACATTTTATCGGCTGTTGCGCAGTATAAAAACGGTCGCCTTATGTACTGAGTCAAAATCAGTGCGAAATCAGATTACTTCAGACGCCATTACTTGCAATTCTGCCTGTTTCCCAACAACGTCCTGCTCTTCTCAATTTAGCAATAACGGTCTTGTAGATGCTATGAATATGGTAGATGTTGATTAAATCACTGAGCCCATTGTTGTATTGTCCAACTACCGTTCATTAAAATTAGGTTATGTTTTAATATCAACGCATTTACGGTACGATAATTGAAATAACTTGGGAAACAAGAAGCTTCAGCGCGTATATTGCATAAAATATAAATTGCTATATATTGCGTATTCAAAACTATATTACAGGATCCTACGTTCATTACTGAATTGTACACAACATCCTTATCTACACGTTATTGGTTTCAAACATTTGTTACAATAGAATTTTCTCAGATCTGAAAAAGGGAGTCCATATTGTCATTAGCCCACGAGTTTTATTTTGTTTTAATTGATAGATCGATGTAAACATTTTATGCGGCACGCATGAAGATCGACTAATCAACATTTCCTTTTCGTTGTGTATGCATATGTTCCCATCGATTACAGCAAAGACTACAACAAGGACGCCTTCTACGTCTACCTTCTAGTTGAGTGAGAAATCTGGACATAGCCTTTGTTATGGATGGTATGAATGCTCCCGTAAACAAGCAGAGATAGTGTAAAGCGATGAGCCGCATGACGTCCTCCAATCCCCGTGCATTTTTGGACTCCAATAGATTAGGTAGCAATTATTTACAGGCGGCGTTTTTGCTTTCAGAAATTTAGCTTGTTTTAGAACATGCATGTCAACTCAGACCATACCATTATCCGCTGTAGGTTTTTATTTGCATTCTCCGGGAAGCTAAATAAGAGTAAAACTCAAATAGACAAGAGCAAACTTAAACACCGCTTATCCAACAAAACATGAAACTTGTCGAAAATCGATGTTAACTATTCTCGATAGCGACAATTCGAACCTACTTTTGATGAAAATAAGACCCGTTATGCACAATGCAAGTACCATCGTGTGTGGCATTGCAGGCTCTTGTAGAATCAATTATTTATGAAAATCTGTGAAAGTTTTTGAAAATAGGCGCCAAATTTTCGTTATCTCGGCTTATAGTAATGTTGGTTGAGCTGTAAATTGTCAAATTAAGCATAGTTTAAAAGTCGAACTTTAAATACTTTGGACCATAAGAGCCGAAGAAATGGCAGAAGCGTTCGAATCAGCTAACAGCTGATGTTTGTTCCAACCCATGTGAGAAATAGGTCAGATAAAGTTAAGAGCTAGCAAAACAATAAATGATCGCAACAATAATCTAATAACTGACAAAATATGTGCTTTTGATAGTTTGACAGAACGTTTGAAAAATCATTTTTTTCGGCATCAGCGTCAGTTCTGATCCTTGAAAGTATGTTTGAGTGCATAATGTGAAACGCTAATCTCGTGCAACCATCAATGTTATAAATATGGAGTGTAATCATGATTTTTAAATATCGAAAGTTACAGACCACGATGATCTGGTTTCTGCCTTGTTTAAGGTAGGTGGCGGCATACATTTTAGGGCGTCGGTTAATTTATTCCCTACTAGATGAAATGAGGAGACCGTGCTGGTTGCTAAGAGACAGTCGACCAGCATTTTGGTCTTTAAAAGAAAATAATCATAATTCATTCTGTAACCTTCAAAGTATGAGCTTGTTTAAAATCGTAGGCAGGTTATTTTATTCCATTATCTCACGCTGACTCTGCGCTTAGCTTAAATATAGTACATTAGAAGAATAGCCGGATTCCGGCCAGTACGGGATTTATAGATAGATAGATTTAGCCGTCTTTCTTAAATTCAAGAGTGCATTTTAGTCAGTGGATTGCTATGTTTCAGTCGATTTTTTTTCGAAAAGTGGTATAACCACTGCATATATAAATATTATCCGCGCTCTCTAATCAAATAATTCTGATCGCCTTGTGGCTTACAACGAAGTATCGATGAAATTTGTTACTAGCGGTACTGTCCATCAAAGATGTTCACTTTCTCCATTTCTATTTAATTTCATAGCAGATGCCGTTATGAAATATATTCTTCCATATGTTCGGAATGCAGGCGTCGAGGTTATCCCTAGCGCTAGATTATTCGATTTTGACTATACAGAAGCTATTGTATTATTATTCGACGATCGAGATTCTGCCATAACTATCTTACGTCGATTGGCATTCGTTCCGATTTTCGATCTGAAATTTGAACACTACATGTACGATACTTCTACAGACTCACCCATCCCTCACTTAAACTGCGGCTTTCGGGTGAGGATCTGGACGTTGTTGACAAGTTTACATATCTTGGTAGCTGTGTCAATATCTCTGACAATGTGAATGACGAGACTATTTTGAGAATCGCGAAAATTTAAACAGTCCACTCCAACGGTCGTCATTTATGAAGAAACATGATTATCTCAGCCTGCCTTAAAGGTCATGTGTACAATACATTTTAAAGTGAGGTTTTTTATAACCTAGTGAAACCCGGGCTTTAGAGTTGAAGACTTTAAACCACTACAGACACAGACGACCATTGGTTCAGAAGCATAGCCCATATTGGTTACAAATAACGAATAAGTAACGCTGACATCCTTTGACGCGTTTTCAGAGCGGCCAACGAGTTTTCGTTATGCAAACAAATAAGGCTCCATAAACTACGCTGACTCGGTTATGTTTTAGCCACGCATACAGTTAGATGACACATTATTAATATTTATTTATTTATTATTCTTTCAGCTTTTGACAAATTGGTGTAAGATACAGCGTGGACTGTTTCTGACTTTGCAGAACCAGCTAAAATCATCAACCAGGATTGGATCCACGTGGGAACCTTAACGATTAGTTGGAAACCCTGCGTGATATGGGATTAAACTGAGCTTAATTGCTAGCTTATTGCAGATTTCTATTAGAATCATTTTCTTAGCTGGGCAGAATTAACTGCACGCTTTCGTCGTAAAGCGGTACAGTTTACACCACAAACAAACTGTATTGATGATTTAGCCTTGCGTTAAAGCTGACTTTGACATAATGGTGTGTATAAAGATCTATGTTGCTTAGTTACTGTTACCAAGGTATGTATGTACATCTGAACTAGATACTTGCTTTTATAAATTACGTACAGTTAACCTTTTTGTCTAAAACTATTATTTTCGTCATTTTCTTTCCTTATTTCTATTATTTTTATTTCTTGTTTAATTATTTCTTCGTTTTACCATGGCTATATTTTAGTGAGGCATCAGTTATAAGAATATGTATCGCTGTCTTTCATCGTTATGAAAATGAAACATTTTATTGCATATAAAATTTAAATTCGTTGAGTATAACGCTTTCATCCTTGATGGACACTTGTCAAGTACTTGCCAGAATTCTATAATTATTTATCGGGGATGATCAGTTGGATCTTTAGTGTGAATGCTATGCCAAATAGTATCTATCTGAATGAAAGATAGATTAAAAAGTGCCGTTTGGTTATAAATAAAAGTTGCATGTAGTGCACTGCTTGGGTGGCGCAGTAGATGAGTTGAAAGAAACGCGCCTCGGTTCGAGTCCCAATTACAACAATTGTGACAAGTATTTGATGATCGTGAGAGTACGACGGAAGATGGAAATGCGTCAATGCGTGCGAATGAAGGTAGTTTTGCTATGTAATATGACGACTGGTTAAATACAATAGGACTGGCGCCATTTGAAGCCTCGAAAACCTTGATTTGTTAAACGTTACCGGCAAAACTGGATTACCGCCGAGGTACTTTGTGATGAGTTCAAAGTAAAGCCAGAGCTGCCCACTGATGGAAATTGTATTTTTACCATAATGCAAATTTAACCTATTCGTCGTATATATATATATACATATATATATATATATATATATATAACTTTATCATTGCCCAACATTGGCTACACAGTATAATTTTTATTAGAAAAAAGCACACCAGTATCAAAGTGGATGATAACTATTTCGAGACTATTAAACTGCACTTTACAGTTTTTCATTTATATACATCCCGAGTTTTAATTTGATAATGTGGGTGGTAACAAATCTGTTCGGTTTTCTATCTATTTTATGCACCGATTAGTAAGTGTGTATGCGTATGTGTCTTTGTGTGTGCCTGCCTAGATGTAAAAGGGATGTCTGGGATCTGGTCATTCTTGTATTGAAGAATAAAGAGTTAACTAACTGTTCGCATTGTGAGCTGCTACGTGTACGAATGTTATTTTACCGAGTGTAGTCATTTGTTTCCCCTTGTTCCTCAATTTTGTTTTGTCAACTTGGTAACAGGCAGTCACGGATTGTAGTGTTGAATGCTCATATTGTTTCTAAATTTCTGTCTCCGTATTTGCAAATGTTTTTCTCCTTGAGTTTGTTGCCAATCCGATCGAATGTTTGTTGAGTCTGGTGGAGAGGGGTGTTTGGATTTGCCTTGATGCTAGTAAATTGCTGTTGGGCTTTGTTATTAATGGCCAGTCGATTAGAATATCATGTTGGTGAAACTTTTGAATATTTAGGCCAGGTGTTTATTGTTTTATATAAAGGGCTTCATAAATATATAATAATTTTTCTGATTTTGCTTTATGTAGAATTGAGAAATTGGTCAAGATGACTGGGTGTCCCGTTTTTAATATATGATCAGGTAATAACTGATTTTCCTGACGGTGCCAAGCCATTTTGAATCAATTTTTGAAGTAAATGTTGCTGAATTCTGTTAATAAATTGCTTCTTCGTACGCCAAATATATGCGATACCGCACACACAAATCCACTCTCGTGGTAGAGAAAGACAATAGTTTTCCTTTCCTTTACATCCAACTTGCTCGAGAATAAAATGGGGATTTTCACCGGGCAATACGTTCATTACAACAGCATTGTACCATAATCCCACAAAAGAAACTTAGCAAACAGAATCTGGTCCACATGAGGAAACATTTGATAATGAACAACTTCCCAGAGCGGTCTATTGATGTTGACATCAGACCACATCAGATTCGCAAGCAGGTTTTCCTAAACTTAGAGGCGACGTGCCGGCCTCAATACTTTCACGGCGGCTAAATAAAATAACAAAGTAGAATATTTTCATTGTTGAAGTTATCACATTTAGCACACAACGAATCATGAGGTTGGACGCCAAAGATCAATTGCCCATTCTGAAGGAGGAAAAACAGCTGCAAATTCAGAAACAGAAATTTTGAAACAATATTAGCAATCAACACTGCAATCCACACCTGCACTGTTACCAAGCAAACAAAACAAAATTGAGGCACAATAGAAATGACTGACTACACTCGGGAAGATAAAATTCGTACACGTAACAGCCAACAATGCTAACCAGTAGACCTTGATATAAACACCTGACCCATTAATTACTTACATAATGGGTCAGGTGTTTATATCAAGACCGCAACCTTGGTTATAATAATTGTTGTCACCTCCCGCGCAACCAATGTTCGTTTAACCAGTAGACCTGTTTCGTCTTTATCGGGAACTCTTCAAGCAACCTGTGTGGGAAAATTCTGTACAGTTTTTGGCTGGCTCTTATAAGAAACGAAACCATGTTGGTGAATTGCCCTTCCCATATTAAAAAATTATATATATATATATATATATATATATATATATATACATATATATATATATATATATATATATATATATATACATAACAGAATTCCGATTTGTATTTTTGTTTATATAAACTAAAACTTATGTAAGATAGCAAATGCAACTAATCTACAATACCGGATTCTTTTTTTGGCCCACCTCAATAATGACCATAATTACTGTGACCGGAAGCATTTCTTTAATAATCATGCAATTCATTCCATCAAGTAGCTTGCCAAAGTTTGAAATATTTTTTTCGGTATTTCAGCTTTGTAATTTTTTTATTCAATTTTTTCATGAATCCGCCGTATTGCAATGCGTTGCTGGTTGGTTGCGTATGAGATTGGTTGCAATACTTTAAACTGCATTCTCGTGGGATCAATCTGCGTCTGCAGAAATTCTGACTACTACTGAGTGTCTAATAAGGACTTTACCTATGTAATAATTCAGTAGAAATTCCTTTCATATGCAATATTTAATTCATAGTAACAACGAATAAATATATGTCCAGTATGTCTCCTTATTATATTTAAGTTGAAATCAGTATTCTTTTAGTAAGAAGAAAAAACATTCGGCGAAGTGATTAAAGAAAATTAATTTTTAATAGTCTTAACTTTATCGAGGAAAATATTTTGATAAACATAATATAATAAGTGACACATTGAGTATACACGCTTTAGAAAAGTTTAGGAACGTTTTAATGGGTTGTAGCATATTTCATATATAAGTGTAGTTAGGAGTTTGTGATTGGGATGCAATTTTGTCTGTTGAGGTTATCTGGTTGTATTTCCTCTGTCAACACGAGCCTGATCTATGCTCAGCCTACCGTATTTGTGAGAAGTATCTTCAATTTTTTTCGTATTTTCTTACTTGTTTGTTTATTTTGGTTCTAGATACACTTTATATGCGCGTATTTGGTGACAATCGTATGTTTTTTTCATTTTTCTGTGGATATTGACACACACACACACACACACACATATATATATATATATATATATATATATATTTGACGTATCAAGTGTGATTTTTTTCAGGTGAAAGGTGCTCAAATAAGTGAGTAGAGTGTTCTGTTGTAGTTATGAGTTTATGAATAGCTGTCGAATTTAACAGTTACTTCAATAGTTGTTTAGTTGTTTTTCCATCTTTTGCAACAAAATTGTATTGAATTATTTATGCAAAGCAGTTTTCTTTGTTTGGTACAACTGGTTATGTTTTGCTTTTGTTTCCTATTATTCTTTTATTGTTGCTGGCTTTCATTTAAATGGAAAAATAATTCTTTATATTTATACTGTGTGTTTAATTTTATATATATATATATATATATATATATATATATATATATATATATATATAATGTACAAATTGTGTGATAGCACAATTTATGCAATTGGCCATAGTTTCGACATTCGCTGGCATTTCCTTAGTCGTTAAGAGGGCTTTTTTGCAGAAATCAAAATTGTGTCCATTGGGTTCGTATTCATACCCTTTATCTTCAATGCTATGTTAATCGAAATAGTCTGTCCCATAACAACATGAAATAAAAACTAGTAAAACTTGACATAAAATTTAAACCTATTTATAATGCGTGAGCTCCGTAATCCAGGATGTGCGTAGTCTTATTCGGAGGCAGTTGGATGCAAATCTAATTCCTGTACGAAACTGTCTTGGTAACTACTGACGAGTAGCCGACTTTGGACGGAATCATGGTCCAATCAATGGAGTGTATATAATATCCTACACAATCTTTACGTTGTATGCACTATATATGTTTAGATATCTATTGTCGATATAAACTAAAATTTGCATTAAATATCAAATGAAATTCATCAATTTGACCAGTTTCCTCTTTAGGCACTGATCATTAGTTGTAAGTAGTGTTAAGGCTGGAAATTGAATCCTGGAGCACTTAATTCATAATCTTGGAACGAATTCCTTCGCCACCAAAATCGCACACTATATGCAATTTTTAGTTATATAACAACTTATATATAATACTTTCCGTTCATGCTGCCTTTGGTTTATCCTTCTGGTCACAACTAAACTAATTTGTTACTAGGTTCGCAATACCTTATACATACTTAAATAGTAAACGTGTTTTTTAAGTAAAATTGAATAACCGATTTGTCAATTTAAAATTTATATTCAAATATCTATGTGCTTGTCGAGGCCTAGATAATTTTCATTGCATGACCGTACTGTATGCCTACCAAATTGTTTCATCGCAAACATAATTTTCAGTGTTCATGTGATAGTTTTCTGTAAAGAAATAAATAAATCTTCTGTGAAATTTCGTGAGTTAGATACTGTTTTTTTTGCGGGGAGCTTATATATATGAAGTTATGTATTATGTGTTGCATACCTAGTAACAGATTAGTTAAAATATAAGCAGAAAAGAATAGGACCAAAAGCAGCATAGAAGGAAAATTTAATCTCATGTGTACATCTTTGCTCCTTGGTTCTTTTGGCTGGACGACTCTCCAGGCAGATCCGGTATTAGGGACTCATATATATATAAGAGCATATATATATGCTATATATATATATATATATATATAATTGAATATCAATGGACACCACGAAATGGTATGTCCTATATCGATCAGCTAGTAAATACTGCCTTGATCACAGTCTGCGAAGTAGTTGTACCTCTAATTTTAGAGAACTTTAGTATACTACAAATCCACGTGTTGGTACTATGTGGCGACTCGGCAACCATAGTGTCTGTATTAGGTACCGATACGAAAATCAGTGTTGGTACCCTTTACTTGCTCGGTATATATTTAATATCTAGTGAGTTGTATTAGAAGTAGTATTGTCGAAGACTTCATATGAAGTTAGCTGCAATACTGCTGGTATACACAGTCTTATAGGAGATTGTATCTTCCAATTGTCTCACGCTCTTCACCAAAATATATAGTTAGTATAGGGCGTAAAACTGGCACCCACTGATGATGCGCCAGTAAGCGCGAATTGAATATGCACGTGAGATTATACTTTTCGGTCAAGCTGTCTTTGGTCTATCCTTCTGGCCTTATTTAAACCATTTTTTTACTATGGGCGCAACATAATACACATTTTCATATACGTTAGATCTCATCAACATACAGAGTCTAACCTAGTGAGTGATTTTATTTAAAGTTGACACAACAGCAGATTTCGTACTTTTGTATTGGGGATTGTACAATCAAATTATTCCCAGTGCCTCTTGTCGGCTTCCAGTAATGCGTCGTCAGTAAGCACGCAACGCATGTGTAAATGAGATTGGGCACTGCTTCTCATGCTGACTGTGGAATACCTTACTGCTTCTATGTAAATACATAGTTTACTAGTTACGTCATGCCTAATAGTTTAATATTACAAATTGTCTTTAATGCGAGTTTATCTGTTAGTGTAGATGTTGTGTTATACTTTGTTTGCTTGTTTTGAGAAAATTGACTTCAAATTGCGTGCTTAGGTATGGAGGTGATGCAATCTTAAATAATCAGGCGATGGAGAACTGCCTTAAATAGGCGTGTGCTCCATCGTATGGGTTTATTAAAAAACACCTTAAAATGCCTTATATGTATTTTGTAATTTCGGAAATTCGGATGTTTTTTGTATATTTGTTTTAGAAAAGATGCGTCGTTGACGAAGCCAAGGCAAACACATGTCCCTAAGCGAGTAATATTTGAAAATAATAAAAATGGTCTCGATCGCAACACTCTACCGAATTCGCCAGCTGCAACTAACACGTCGTCTTCTTGTTAGTCATCATGGTTTCATTTTTTAAATATTGTTTAAATTAATTCTGCCATGTGAATATGTGTACTTCAAACATCTCGTTTGTGACCATCAGCTGTACAGAAATTTTGATCTATAAAAAGTGATTCTATATTGTTCCCATTGGTCTGTGGGGAAATCCTGATTCTATCGTTACTCAAACAAATATCAACCTCAATAAGTGGACACTTACTCGTGCAGCGTTCGACTATATCTTCAATCACTAATACCATTTGTTTCAGGATTGGCTATACTTACTATCCTTTAAGACTTTAGAAGACATTCATTAAGCGTATAGAGCTTTTTTACTCGAACCCGGACAAAATTTCACCAACTCGTGTCATATAATTGTTCACTGAACTGATACTCATTGTTTAGCAAGCTAAATTCCATTTGTTCCATTAGAGAACATTCCTTCACTGATTTTGCAAATAGCGCTATTGTTTGTGATAATCACTTTTAGAAGCATAACCCTTTTCTATTTTTTAATCAACTACTGTCGAAAATATTTAAAGAACTACATAGCAGTGGTAGATTGGAGGTAGAATTCAAAATTGATATGTATAAACCTAGATAAACCTTAAATGTGAACGGTTATTCGAAATGGCGTGTATTAATAGGAAAGTAACAAGTTAAGAAATGGTTATTTTATTTTGTTAATTAGTAATTCGTTTTCTAGACGAGGCAGTAATTATTAGAAATGGTATGTTATAATGATAAAATAATATATATATATATATATTTATTTATTTATTTATATATATATTCTACCACCCACACATTACAATGGATGTTCATTGTTCAGCGGAAGTGAAGTGCTATTCTTTAAATACTGATATATTTTTGTTGCTGTTGTTTTTTTTAGCTATCGGCACTTTTTTTTCTTATTATATCGCTGAAATGTGAAAATGGAAAGTAATTGTAATTTTGGCAACCAATGAGTTAAGTAACATTAGAATACCTGTGCTCTTACCTAGTAGTGCAGTTTGACTTGAAATAGATTTCTCCTTCAGTGCAACTGATGAAAGTTGACGTGTAGTAAAGAGCGATGATTTTTTATTTCTATCACTGATTTCAGCTTACAACTATCGCTTTTAATGTAGATAATTATTGGCTTATAAATATATTGTTGTTCAAATTGACACATTTTAGTGAACGGTCCATGCTGCCGAGCTCTGTTCGATTTTGATGCAGAGAATGAGACCGAGCTGCAGTTCTCAGAAGGTGCAGAAATTCGTCTTATCCAGCAGGTTGACGAAAATTGGTTCGAAGGCGAAGTCTGCGGTCGTAGGGGTTACTTCCCAGTAAATTATGTTGAGGTGATTCGACCACTTCCGTAACGCTATTGATAGTGGCTTCGCGCCGTCTCAATAAATAAATGCAATTCTATGATAACGCAGAAAACCTTCCCTTATTCTGAATAATGATAAAGGCCTCTATTATTTGAAAATTCGCTAAGCACAAGTTTGCAGGTGTCGAGTCGAAATTTTGGGCATGAAAGTCAATTTGTTGGAAGTCGCCTGCAGGAATACTGCTTTGTTTGTCAAACTTATTTTTTCAATAAAGTCGTTGTGTACAACATGGCAGTGAGGAATAATTCTGAGTCTACGTTATTCTACTCAAATCCAGATTTATGCAATATTAATCTTTATATATATATATATATATATATATATATATATATATATATATATATATATATTTACACGCACACACCACATGAATTATTCAAGCGTAAATTTTTAAATCTAACTTTAATACGTTTTTGGTGAAGATAACAATACGTTTTCTTTTTTGGTAACGTCAGAGTAATTTTAGATACCTAATAAATGTTACAAGAATATTTACCACCAATTTACAGCATAATATTTGAATTACTTAATAGTAGATGCAATTTTCAAAAGCAATTACATTCATAAACAGAATTTCGAACACATCCAAACTAATTGTCTTTTCTTATATTTCTTAATCCACATACGCGTGTGTGATTTATCGTCCAATTTAGTTTTTATTATATATATATATATATATATATATATATATATATATATATATATATATATATATATATATATATATATATATATATACGAGCTTAAATTGTGTTTGTATATGATGGTTATGATAAACTAATTCTAGCTTGAGCAACAGATAACTGATTACCGCAATCCCGTAGATTCCAAACTTGTCTGTCTCTGATACGTAACAAATTCTGGACGGGTCAGTCGGATACCTTTTCAAATGTATAGCAGAATCTGCTGAATAAGCGTATTGTATTGCTATGTCCAATGGGCTTAAATTTACTCTGTGTTTGTTTAGACTTGTTCACATATTGTACTGCCCACTGATGTCGTAATCAATTCTATCTTTGGCACTCTAAGTTTACTTTGATCGCCCTTCTTAAATGACAATTTTTCTTCGTTGTATCATAGATTGAAAAGTGAATTGAATTATGCTACCTAATAAAACATTTTTTCAACTTTCTAATGGATTAATAAGTGTTCCTTCAAAATTATCTTAACTGATTGACAAAGTTTTTACACTCTTCGCTGATGTCAACTTTTGTGTTTCTGTATGACGCTAATATCCTACGCTTAATGTAGGTTTCGCATCACTTTTATTTACGTTAAATCTATGTTTTAAGTGGTTTTGTCATCACTTTTATTCGTGAAATACCAAGGCAATTGTGGTTATTTCTTTCGGCCTACATCTTTTGGGATATTTTCTTTTCTATTGTATTATTGATGGACAGGCTATCTACTTAGTTATATATTTTTTCGTTAAACATGATTGAATTGTTTTCCTTATATTTATAAATTGTTATCCCCTTAACCTTACTGCATCGATTTGCAACAGACAGACAATTTAATCTCTCCAATTAAAGGTTTCACAGATTTTAAATCGAAGGCTACACTTTGGCATTCTCAATAAAGGCAATGCCATTTGTGTAGTGATTTTTCTTACGAACAAAACACGTTTTGTTTTTACGAATTGTGCATTTAGATCGATCTATTTATTTTGTTCAGTCTGCTAATTAAGTTGAAATTGTCATTTTTTACGCTACGTGTTGTTCCAGAATGAAGAGATCTGGTGTCGCCACCATTTCAGTTTCGACGCAAGTTTATCCTTTTTACGCGTACAGTGCAAATTTATTGCAATCTTCGCTGGTGCTTGATAGGTGTAGCTGGGAGACTTGATTTGTTCGAACAACAGACACCTCTAAATACATATGTGCGGAAGGCTTTGGTCTTCTTTTATGATATTTTATGTTGTTTTGCACTATTACGATACTCTCTAAAATCTATCTTTACATACTATGCTTCTATTGGCATAACCAACTTTGTGATGCGTGAAAGTTGCAATGCATTCCATACGTTTCGCTTTTTCCTTTATATGCACCTAATTAGTTGGCCTCATATCTTTTCACTCCCCGTATGGTTAAGTTGTTTGTTACTGTTGGTACCGATCACGTAATGTAGTAAATTTCACGCACATCTATTAAACAGGTCTTACCTTTATTACATTGTAGAGCGTATTATTACTTCTATTGTAATGTTTTTGCTCCGTATGGTAGTAGAAAGAACTTTTGTCAACAGTTTAATTTGTCATTGATAATTAACTTGTCTGTTTTAGATGAAGACATTATCTAACCATTATTTATTTATTTTACTTAGCTTAATCAGACAATATACAAGTCATTTTAAAACAAAATATGGTGTTATTTTTTACGTGTTTATTTATTTATTTATTTATTTATGTATTAAGAATTTTAATGCCTAATTTTTTCTATAACTACACCTTGTTCACAATGTATAAGCATACACATTTTTTAACACTGAAATGCCATATGATTGTAATGGATTCTTTGATTATCATCATCATTGCTTGTACCTACGACTAGATTTATCTATTTGTTCAGATTTGGTCAATAAATGATCTTCCCTCTGTAAACGAATATCAGTCTCCCGTCAGCCGTAATTTTGATGCATTTATAGTTTTTGTGACAACAGGCAAAATCGTGTTTGTATATTGTTTCTCAAGCTTACAGATATGTCTTATTCTTGTTCTGTATAGACAGGTTTATATTTATCGCATCATTTATTCTTCTTAAGATAGCCTGGAAAGTATGCTAGAAAAATTTTATATTAGTTTAAGAAGGCGGCTTTGTTAATATATTTCTATTAGTCCATGCAAAACCGTTTTGCTGGCTTAAGAGGTTTGTATTGTTTGAATTGAAGCAATGCAATATCTGTCTGATGCTTTCTGTTTTTGTTAATCGCCTATATATATATAGGCAGAAGCCAGTTAAAAAACACAATGACATAACCAACCATTAAAGTAACTTATGGATTTTTCTCTTTATTTACAATACTGATTTCATAAAATAATGTAACCTCGGATATTGTTTCCTGTCTTATTTGTTAATTATAACAAATAAAATGGCTCAGCGGTGTTTTTTGCTACTAATCACAATCGCCAATATTTGTTTAGGCTGTCACATAATTTTATTTTTTAGAATTGTACGTGTTCTCTGAAACCGAGAAAATTTCTCTCCATAAATTTTGGTGGGAAAACAATTTGCCTATCTTCGTACAAGTTCATAATACAGCTCAGGCATATAAACTGGTCTGGTTTGCATGGGAATAATTCAATTATTTTCAGATACGTACATTTGGGATAATTGCCAGGTAGCTAATTTTGACCATAAATCATTCTACAGTTGTAGGACATATAAGCAGAAATCATAGCCAGTAGCCAAAATGATCTGCAGACAGACGCACAGTTGGCCGAAATCATCATTAAGATTGCTGATACTCAAAATCTCAAGTCATCCCCTCGTCCCTGTAAGAAAATTATGAAGCTCCTGTCTATGTTTAACAATAATTGATTGCGCGGGTGGTGGTAACAATTATTTAAATCAAGTTTGCGAGCTTGAAGGAAACGCCAATCCCATTGTATTTAACCAGTCGTCGAACAACATAACAAAACTACCGCCATCCGAAACGCACTGACGCGTTTCGACCTTCCATGATCATCATCAGAGTACGACGGCAAACTGACTATCGAGGATCAAACCGCATTGAATATATATGGAAATCAAATTTGGATATGCGGCTCTCACCTCTAGCAGTCTCGCATACATTGAACTTGACTGGAAATGTCGGCTGCACAATTTCTATGCAGTCACGAACATTAACTGTTTGCAGCTTTCACCACATATACATATATAAGCAATACAAGTCTATGTTGTAAATGCTGGTCACAATTTGTTGTGTGACGACTCGCTAACTCCAGAAAAAGCATCTGTTTATTTAATTCAAGTGTACGTGTATGTAGGTATGTGTGTATAAATGTGCGTTCATTCATACGTACGTTTGCATTATATATATATATATATATATATATATATATATATTTGTGCGGATTTGTTTTTTATGTATGTATACATATATGGATGTAAATTTAGGTGTACGTCTGTTTGTGTTTTATGAATGGAGGGTGAAATGCATGTAAATATCTGGTCATCTGTGTATATGTGTTCTATACATGTATTAATTTTTGTCTGTATATGTTTGTGTTTGTTCATTATTAATGATGGGTGTATGAATACGTGTAAGTATTAAACGTTTGTGTATGTATGAATATATGCTTGTGTTAATGCTTATGAGCTAGTTTTATATTGAATTGGAGCACAAATTTAGTTTATTGCTGGCCAATCGTTTAGTAGCAGTCAAACATTGCCGGCTCAAAAGTTTTCATTTCAAGATTTTTTTATTACGGGTATTTAGAAGACTAGCTACTTTTACTACAACCAACTTCAGATTTCTTGTAAATATCTACACGCTTTCATCCTTCTTATTGGTTTGATAGTATTTGTTGTTTCGTGTGCTGATTTTAATGTTTAGCATGCTAGTAAAGTCTTTTCCTGTATCACATATGTTGTTGGTAGTCAATAACCGTTTAGTCATAGGCGTGCCGTATGATTTTTTCTCACAGGATGAAACCTGTTCAGATGAACTAGCACTGTAAACATAACAACACGTCTTCAGCTTAGCTCCTACTCATAACTCAGCCAGCATGATTTAAATACAAATGCTGATGTTTTTAAATGCATTCATTGTAGTGTACAAGGTTATACAGAACAGAATAGGAAACCTATCCAAAATTCCTCTCAAACACTTTATATTCTAATTTATTTATAATCA
The DNA here is from genome assembly GCA_029291075.1 of Eudiplozoon nipponicum. Classification (NCBI taxonomy): domain Eukaryota; kingdom Metazoa; phylum Platyhelminthes; class Monogenea; order Mazocraeidea; family Diplozoidae; genus Eudiplozoon; species Eudiplozoon nipponicum. The sequence goes on along the minus strand of JAQBSW010001460.1, from coordinate 115,483 downwards.
TGTGGACACACACATATATATATATATATATATTTATTTATTTATTTATTTGCGTATACATAGCATTTTTTCTGTAAACCAGGGTTGTATACTTAAGGGCTGTCATGAAAGCAGATATTTGTACATATATAAAAATTTGTTTGACTATGAATAGGTTGATAGACGAATACTTGACTGGATTTTTTGGGTGTGATTTCGAGATTTGGATTTCTGTACACTATAGGGCGACTACATATAAAACGTCGGCAGCTGTAATCGACATATAGGTTTCAAAACTCATTTTGTTGAAAGTACTAACCAATTTATTGCATATTGAATATAAATTTAAGCCAGAAACAGAAACAAGGAGCTAAATACAGAGAACGCATCTCTATTACAATTAATACGATAAATAGCAAGGGATTGAATGAAATATTCTCCTAAAAACATCAAATTAATTAAGTTTTACATCTTCGATAGATAATGTTATTGACAATCTACAAGTTCATCCTGCACTATAATAAAAAAACAATTGTAACTAATGCTTTACTTCCATATAACCATAAGAAGAGAAAAAGAAACCAATAAAATTTTTGTAAATAATGGCAAAAAGAATTATTTTGGAACAAAAATTATTAGACAGATTTATGATGGGAGACCTAGTGACTATGAGCAAAGCCACATAACTAAGTATCTATTACCTATCTACTATTTCACTTAGAAGCAAACCGATTTATGAGATTTATACTTTAGACAAACTAGCTCTTTGTGCTCGGTTTCATCGACTCTGAGAAACTCGTCCAATGAAGCCAGGGTCGTAGGTGTAAACTTATCGATTAACTATTTTGTACTGCTGTTACTTCATGCAACATGCCAAATAGATTTTGAACATCAGTAAGGCATCAGATGATCTAAATTATTTGTAATTTTCGCTAATGCTCTAATATTTAAAAATAAGTCCATAGCATAAATTAATTTACATAGCCATTAAAAAATTAATTCATGGTGAATTTTATGGATAGAAAAATTGAGCATTAACAGAATAAGTAATCCGTCTAAGGCACACGTTTTGTACCTATTAACAGCTCATCAATAGGGCTTGGAACAAAGTCATAATTCCACTACGTTATGGAGAATAAATGTGAGGCAACTCGAAGGTTTAATCTCTTGAGACACTAGAGTTAACTTCAAAGGGAGCCATTCACGGTGCGACGTCGAAACATACTCGCTATAAATAATGTGTACCCATTTGGTAAGATCCACCAACACACTTATTTTGTAAGTAACAACCATTCCAGAAATACCTCACGCTCAAGCCTTGATCGACATCACTTATCACTGTGTCATGGTAATCATGACATCGCTCAGTTAAGGATCTCCTATTCATCCATTCTCCGTTGGAAAAAGTTAATATATATGCATATTTTAAAAGGAATGATGTACCTACTAACAGATTTGTCAGAATTACCCAAAGTCAGCATGAGCAAAATTCATAATCCTATTTTGGCATGCGTGTCATGCTTATCAATTTCTCAGTACCTACCACACGGCTGTCAGTATAAAGTCCAGGATGGTGCAAGTCTGCGTAGTATAGCCAGGTTCGAATCAATTTGGCATACATAGGGCGAGGGTAGTAGCAATTTTCATTGTCGTATCAGATTATAACCTCAATGTATAACCGCTGCACACCGTATCAACCTGACAATCTTTAGATAACACAAATATCAATAACTTTCTTTGCAACATTACCAAATACATCAACATCATCATCAAACACAGCAATATAAATTCCATTAATGACTAATTGTGCATAAAATGTTGCGCACCTAGTAACAATAAGTTCAAATAGGACCAGAAGGATAAACCAAAGTCGGCGTAAACGAAAAGTATGATCTCATGTGCACATTGTTCGTGCTTAGTGGCGACTTATCAGTAGGAGATGGTATTACTCCCTATACCCAATAAATATTTGCTCAGGGAATGAGAGTCAATTGGACGGCAAAAACTACTATACAAATGTGTATGCCAGCAGTAGTGCAGTCAACTTCGTATAAAGTCTTCGGCAATGCGACTTCATTGCCAACTCATTATATATCATATTTACCGTGCCTGTGCTATGGTTGCCTAGTTGGTACATGATACTAACACAGTGGATTACAAAATATGTTAAATTTGCTATGGTCAGGGGTCGAACCTGGGAGTGCCTGCTTCGGAATCGGGTACTCTAACCACAGAGCCACTGCCGCACCCCACACAGTTCGCAGTTATATACTAACTAATGTTTCTTGATTAGCTTTTTCACTAGGTGGAGCTTATATAGATTGTCTTTACACACAAAGTTTAAACTAACCATCCCTAATCTGTCATAATATAACAGACACCACGCTACATGGAGAAGTAGTATTTAATTAATTATTATATATTTAAACGAACGTTGGTTGCGCTGTTGTACTTATTGCTATAATCAAGTTTGCGATAATGATATGAACAACTGACTCTTTATGTTCATATATTTGTATGTTTTTATATAACTGAAAATTATTTATAGTGTGCGTCAGGGTGGCTCAGAATTTAGAGCACAAAATTCCGAAGAAGCCGTGCCCAGGTTCGAGCCCTGTCCGAGGCAAATTCTGGACAGTACGTGATGATTTCCTAATATGGAGGAAATCGGTCTACTGAATGAATTGACCTATCAACACTATACAACGTTTACTTTATACTGACAAATATATATGCATAAATGGTCAGCTGATTTATCAAAATAACAACCTTGATTATAGTAATTGTTATCACCGCCCGCGCAAAATGTGATAGTTTAATAGTTTACACATTTTTCTATTAGTATGAAATTTTCGCTCTTTAGCTACATGAGAAAAATTATTTTTCCGTCCAGTCAAATATAGTTGACCTCTTCATCGATTAGTTTTTATTTCATTCTTCTATATTCGAGGAATGTTCAAGATTTTCGCCTTCATTTTGCTTTATTATTATTTGCATTCTTCAAAATTTAAAGCACCATAGGGAAGAAAGAATAATGTTTTATTCACAAGGCTATATTGAAAGTAATGGCTTACATTTTATTCTAGTTTTAGCTATTTGGTAATGCTCCGTTTAAAGGATTCCGTTTCAAGTAGTGTTTGTGCTTTAATGGGATTGTGTTTTTTAATTTTTGCATTCATTATATCTACTTTATGGAGGATAGAGAGACGCCATTTAAATTAAATATTAGTTTTTCTAACACAACATTTCGGTGTTACATATATGCCCACGCACTAAGCTACTGTTCAACTAGGGCCGCGCTTGCGATAATCATAGATGATTGCATATGCGTTGCAAAATTCTTTATATATATATATATATATATATATATATATATTCTATTCATTATCACTACATATAGCATTACAACGGTATTTGTTATCTGACGCTCCACTGCCTTAAAACCAGGAGAAGAAAGTTAATAATACTTTTGAATCAATAATTAAATTGTCAGTAATAATACCAACGGAAAAATAATGATTCAAAATAAGATATTGCCAAAGAAGAGTAATTTATGAATAGGAGAATCTTGTTAGGATGGAGATATCTAGGCAACGCAAGGAAGCCAAGTAACTCGGACATGTACAAGGCAAAATTTATTCCAAGTCAGATTTAAGGCCAGCCCACATGGCGGTACAGCTTCATTCGGTTTTCACCGTATCACTTCATCAAAAGTACTATTCTTAGCAGTTATGTCTGTCCAAGAAGATAAAAAATGGCTGAAGATGATTATACTAGAAATGGGTAATAAAATCGCCACTGAACTAGATTCCGTGCCATATCGTGCATACTTTATATACAAGAATTTAAATTCGCACATGAATACAATTCAGGTAGGCGAACGGATCCTTTACTACACAATTTGATTGTAGTTGACTTGAGCTTATTTTGCAATATCAAAATCTGTTCATCATGATTTTGTACTAATCAGACCCTGGATTAAATAATAATTCTTTAGCGAGCAATCGAACCGAAAGCATACGTAAAACATGGCCCAGCCGGCACAGTTGATGAAGACGTATTAGTTTGTTTAAGAAGCACTTGTTGGCCGCTTATAAACTATGTATACGGATTTCAGTGTTGCATAGTCGTTGATGGTAACCTGTGAGCTACACTTCTCAATAAAAGGTGATCGAATGTCTATAAGCGTCTACAGCTTGCGACTCTAAAGGATTAAGATTCCCTAGCATATAACAAAACTGCACGTGAAAATATATTTGGCACACGAAAAAGTGGAATAATCGTGGTTCTGCAAAAATGGCGAATACTGGAGAAAGCTAATTTAGCTTTCGCGAATCTAAAATTGACCCCATTACACACACACACACACACACACACATATATATATATATATATTTTATATATATACATATTTTTAACATGTCAACGACGTCCAAATCCTCACTTTGAGGCGAAAAGTTGAAAATAGTTAAGACTAAACCCGTAGAAGTATCTTAGATTTAAATGATGCGGGTTTCAAACCAAAATATGGAACGATGATTGCGAAAGTACTCAAGGTGACCTGGGTATTATCTTGTTTGTAGAATAAGATTACCATATCATCTGCAGTCAAGATCGACTAACCTACCACCAGTGAGAATTTAAAATTTCTGCATCCTGAATTTTTAAAAAAATTAAAGAAAAATAGGGAATGTTGACGGACACCTCTACTTGTAATAATTTCCGATATTTCAATTTTGACTTAAACACTAACAGTGTTTATATAGAGAGCACGTCTAATATTTACAAATCTAGTAGGTATATCATTTCAACAAAATATCGGTCCACTTAATCCCACGCGTCCTTAAAGTCTAGAAAGGCGGCTATTTTGCGACAGCTATATACATGCTACCATTCAAGTACTTGCCTCAAGGTAAGAAAAATATTTATACAACATGGTCCAAGATGGAATTCAGTTTATTCTTCGTTAGTATGTGATTCACGCAAAGCACTGAGCCGGATTAAGTTAAGCGAAGCAAATAATCTAGATACGACTGGATTAGAGAACAAACCACGAATTCCATTCACCATTTTTGAAAGTAGGAGTGATCGACAGTTCGCTCCAAGCAGATTGAACGATCTCCCTATTCTACATAGTACGGAAAAGATAAATCAGAGTGCTACAGATTATTTCGTTACCCTCCTTAAACAAGGTCGATAGCAGATTAATTGAGTTGGCGTTCAGTAACTCTCAAAGGTTTTTTATGAACCATGCTAGCACGAATTTGGCACCTCGTCTAGGAAATCTCCACACGCTACTCGTAGACTTAATGACTAATTCTGCAGGAGCCTACAATGCCTCATAAAGTAGTTCCTGTATTGTGCATAGCGTATCTAATCCCAATCCGCTGTACGTTAGAGCCTCCGCCATGAAGACAAGCCAATATACAGTTTATAAAATCTTCACATTTTATGGAATGAAGGCAGTTCGTGTTCGGTTATATTCATTTGAGGTTTAGTAATATTTAACTTCACGGAAAATATGAGTGTAATTCTACAACGGATACGTGCATGATCCGAGTCGACACATGTACCAATGCGAATGAGACCTGGTTATAACCACACCATCTGCAACGAATTCTAGCATAATCTATTTGAGTCCAGTTGGTCGGGGCGGAAATGCGCCATGTGACGCATCGCCTTACACTGTGTCTGAAGTTCGAGCTACTCGAGTGTGATGTATGCTCCCTGGAGCTATCCAGCTGTCCTTCACCCTTATCGTTGCGTATTCTGCTTAAAGTGTTTCTACAACTTAGATTTCATTCTTTGTCGCTTAAGCGTGAGCATTTGTCATCCATAAGGAAGATGATATCTCGATTTTGCGTTCTACTTAATAGATAATTTAGGACGGAGTAGATTGCGCCTTTTCTGTCCTCCCTGCTCCAGTCGATGTGAGCATACGAAGAACCAACTTAAAGACAACACTGATTATGGACTGTGGCATTGATTTCTTTGTTCATCATTAAACGTGAAGCAGAAAGGCAGCAGCTTACATGTATCCACTCAGATGAATATGTTTCCGCTCGTGAGTTAAGGACAATATCGACAAAGATTGTCCGGCCTGGTACCAGAGGATCGGAGCCCGTATCGTGAAATGCTTGTAGAATCCTGCATTGTAGACTCGACTACGCAACATTGACGAGTTCTAATTGATCGAATGTGCGTGCTAGAGCTCCTTGGTGAAAATTTAAGAGATGGTTACATTGGATGCACTGACGGGTTTAATGAATATTTTACCTGCATTATTCTCGATAATTTGTAGGACGACACTGCACTTAGTGATTCGATCAGCATCAACCATATTCAGAGCATCTACAAAGACATTGAGAAGAGGAGGAACATTGTAAATAAGTGCTTGTAGTAGCCTGAATTCCCTTACCTACCCTTCACAATTCAGCGGATACGGCGCGAATTGTTATTTTTTCCGCGGCCTATACAATATAAATTGCAGTATTGCTGGTAGTACTCATGATTATATGTAGGTTTTAAAACAATACTAGATCGTCTTTTTTAAAGTGAGGATGGCATATACTCAGAATTGTTTTTCTTCCAGTTAGTCTGCCAATCAAGGCTGGCGAGCTCTATTGGCTCAGGCGTAAATTGCGAAAGATTCCATCAGAGCTTGAATCTTCCTCATTTCGTCTGGCACACTTAATATCACTCCGTCACTACTAAGTGTTACTGAGTGAGTAAACCGAACTCGAGACTTCGTGTGGAACGGGATGATAACTGTATCTAATTACATATGTAACTGCTAGATACATTTGTGCCGGAGAACTAATACATATGCAATTGTGTATTAGGTGTTGCGCACACAGTAACAAATTAGTACAAATATGACCAGAAGGATAAACCAAAGACAGCATGAACGAACGTATGATCTAGTGCTTACTGGCGATACAACAGTTGGAGCTAGTATTACACCCTTTACCCACTATATATTCGAGTGATGAATTTTGGAAAATTGGACGGTACAATCTCCTATACGAACGTGCAAACCTGCATTAATAAAGCTAGGTTGATATAAAATTTACGACAATGAGACTTCAAGCCAACTCACTTGGTATATATATATATATATATATAATATAGTGAGTGAACTAACTTTCTCTGTTGTATAACACCTAATACACAATTGTATCCAATTAAACAAAGTACGATTTATGCACTCATTACTTGACTGACAAACTTGTTCCTGCCAGTCATCAAGCATGAAATTTCTATGATTACGAGCCAATAATTATGATAATTCAAAGCAATGCGCGATTTCGTTAGAAAAGAGATTGAGTGGCAGAACTGAATCGAGAGCACGGCTTCAAACTCATCCCGCAAGGTGTCTGGCTACTACTTATTAGTGCTTAAATAGGACGGTATCCAACTAGTACATTAATTGACATTATACTTTAAGTCAGTTTCATTTCCACAGGAGACATGGTGTCTGTTACGACTGATAGATGGCTAGTCCGAAATTCGGGAAGATATCAATAACGGCGAGGATCCACCTCAAGGAAGGACTGATATAGAAGCAGAAATTGTTATATTACGAATAGGCGCATACAATACGCGACTTCGATGATAAAGAGGGCGAGCTACAGAATTATAAATTTAAAACATCTAGTTTCCAATTTGGCTCGAGGAAATTAGGCTATTTCATATGGAAGAGAAATGTAGCAGAAATTGCTTAAATACATAGTTGCATTTATTATCATATTTAATGTTTGGTTTACATCGACAACATATCTACGTCCGATATATATATATATATATATATATATATATATGTTTCATGTAAGACGAAAAGTCGCATTAATAACGAAGTGGTAAATGAGCATTTATATTGAGAGTAATAAGCATCACTTCACAATCTTTCATTTATATGCATACTAGCTTTTCATTTGGCTTCTAGTTTGACTCGGTTTTACTTCTTTTTCTTGTTTGGGCTGATTAGTAACTGTATATGCGTATGTGCCTGTGTGTGTGACTGTTTACGTGTAGGGTCTTTCTCGTTATATTGTACAGTGATGTCTGAGATCTGTTAATTTTTGTAATAATGAATTGAGAGTTAACCAACTGTTCGCATTGCTTCCAATACCCGCGCAATCAATGATAGATTAATTGTATATATATATATATATATATATATATATATATATATATATATATATATATATATATAAACAACAAAATTCAACAACAATTTACTAGTATTCAGGCAAGACCAAACAGGCCCTCGACTAGAATCAACAAACATCCAATCGGATTGGCAACAAACTGAAGTGGAAATAACAGAGTCGCATACGGTGATAGAAGTTTCCAAACAATATGAGCGTTCAACACTGCAATCCACACTGGCGCTGTTACCATGTGCAGAATCAAAATTTGCGCAACAAGGTGAAAAGATCAACTACGCTGAGAAAAATAGCACTCGTACATGTAACATCGAACAATGCGCACAAAATGTGAATTCTCAAGCCATCAAAACAATAATGACCAGATCTCAGACATCACCTTGCAATACAGCGAGAATGACCTTTACATGCAAACAGGCATACACAAAAACACAAACGCATACACACTTACCAACCAGCCAAAACAAGAAATAGAAGTGAAAGCGAGTCTGATTTGTTACCACTAGCATAATCAATTGACAACACAGAATGTATAAATATGTATGATTGTATAAGAGAGGATTAGTATTCACGAAATAAATGGCCTTTATCCACTTTTTTATTAATTTTTTTTCCTAATTAGAAATATATATATATATATATGGAGCGACAGCTGCAAAAAATTAATGCTCGAGACTGGCCAGTGACATTTATTTAACAATTGTATACATATACAAACGGAGATCGATCTACCGAACAGTGAGCTTGAGTAGAACTTTAAGCCATATTACCGATGAATCAAGAATTTTGCACCGGACCATCACAGGACCAACAAGGACACCAATGTGGTAACGCAAATTATGCTACGGTACCGAGGCAGCGTCGCTAGTCGCAATTTAGCTTTTTTCTACCTAGTTCACGTTACCAAAGCGGGTAGCATTAAGCATAAGCATAATCGATTCAAGTAAAGTATTAAGTGTAGAACACCTAGTAGCTGAAATAGTTGTAATTATCAATTTTGGTGAACTAAAGCATACACTGAAATCCATCGTGTTGGTACCATATACCGACTGGGCAACCATAGTGTTAGTGCCATGTGCCTTTTCCGTACTATAATGTTGTTATCGGGTACTAACACAATAGCCATAGTTTTAGTATCCTTTAAAGACACGGTACGTTTATTATAAAGTCGCATTGTTGAAGATTTTATATGAAGTTTGCTTCACCACTGTAGGTTTACACATTCGTATAGGAGAATGTACCGTCCTATTTTCCCACACTCACCTAAATATCTAGTGGGCAAAGAGCGCAATACTGGCTTCTACTGATGAGTTTTTAGTAAGCACGAAACGAATGTGCACGAGATTATACTTTAGGTTCATGCTGTCTTTGGTTTATCCTTCTGGCCAAATGAACTAATTTGTTTACTAGGTGCGAAAAATCTAATACAAAGCAGCATATATATATATATATATATATATATATGAATCTTTCTGCCACAGGCAGTATCGATTCGAGAATCCCCGATTAGAGCGGTATGATGCTGATTCATTATCATAGCAACAAGGCTTAGGAAAATGTCAATGATACTACTCGCTGTTAATCACTGGTAATCGCACCTAAAAGACTGCAGGCTTGTACGTGCTAAAACACACAGAAATTGAAAACTAAAACAAATGAAAACAATTCAAACAGGTTATGCTTTATTTACAATTTAAAAGGTAAAATTATAACAAATCAGGGTTATCGGTACAGTAGAATATTATACACGATGTAACGACATTGACATATCTCAGCCCGATTACCAATTTGATTTCAAATTTCAAATAACAAATAGATTAGAAAAACAAAATTGTCCTTGTAGATTGTCGTTTAAATAGTTTTTAAAATAAAAGACAGCATTGACAAGCACGCAAAATAAATTTCCTGCAAAATTCTTCAAACAATACATTAAATAAAATCCAACATAAGGTAGTAAAATATTTGAAAGACTCACTATAAAGCATAACATAATCAAAAATAAGTTTAATAAAACAAGGTCTTGGTGGGTAAAAGATGGCTTGAAATGACGACATCAGTGTTAAATTCTGCACATTACTAGACAGGTTAAAGTAAATTAGTAAAAGCAGAATGTAATTAAAATTTCATTGGTCACCTCCGAAACGTGGACAAGTCAACAAAAGTTATATCTCCACCAATCCCAAAAGTGGAATAAAATAATGAAAAGTCTGATAAATTGTAAACCACAAAATGCATAAATACAAGTCAACATTGCTAAATTACTCTCAGAGTTGAATATAAAATTTTAATTTAAAAGTAAGTAACTTGCTAAATTAAAATAGATATGTTTTATATTAGTAGCTACACTTTTGTATTTTATTTTCATTTTTAGCAGAATCATTTATTAATCCAAACAAGCAATTATAAAAGAATTGCAGCGTTGGTCTAAACTAAATGCGATAGACATTTAGTTTCTTGTATTACTAGCCGCAACAAATAATTTTAGGGATATCATTTAATTGCAACAACTGAAAGCATTTAATGTTAAAATACTGGTAATGTAATGGTTTGTTTAAACATGGCCAAATCTCGTTTTTCAGTGATGTGACACATTTATATTGTACATGTAGAACGTCTCCCGAAGATGATTTTAATAAGAAATAAAAAAATTATCATACGAACTTGTTCAGTTCAAAAACTGCATCCTGAACATGACGTTCCAAAAATGTAAACACACGAAGAAAAATACGATCATATTTATAAACCAATAACAAATAGTATTCAAACTAGGTGGGACTGGTGATTTATGCAAAGCATATCACAAACAGAAAAGCGGAAGTTATTTACATCAAAATTAGCGAGGTTGGAATAAGCATCAATCCTGTCTTATTTAACGTCGCACAATGTAACAAAACTATTGACTTTTGTACCTACTGTATTGTGAATTTGGTTAAATGAAATGGGACTAGTGCTTATCTCAAACACGCAAACTTGATTAAAAAGATTTTTATCACCCGCGCAAGCAATGATATTTTTAACACTACCGTTGCTTTTCTGACAATTTGCTAACAAAGCAAAACATGTAAAAAACTGCTGAAATTCAGACATTACACTTAGCAGAAACTAAATTTGACGAAAAATGACTTTTACAATTACGAAAATTCCTAATGAATAGCATAGTCTGTAACATACAAGCTTGAAAGCACCATGAGAACCCATGAAATAGAGTTTAGTATTTTAACACTGTACACTTCAGAACATAAGCGGGTAGGACTTCTCTCACAATTCATAGACGCCTACAGCGTGACGCTGAGCACCATCTTTTACCAACCACGTCGTTGAATTAAGCATTTATCGAAATTAGAGTGTTTACTCAAATAAATATACGTAAAAAGCACAGTTGGATAGTTGCAATACCCATTTCAATTGGTTCAATGAATACGCCTAACATTTCAGAGATGAACAAACCTATTTTAAACAGCATACTGACGTATGTCTACCTACGCTGGTCATCATCAGAGTAAGACAGCACACGGACAACCAGAGATCAATCTGCAATGGTTTTATGGTTTTGAAAAGATTGAAGGTAGTTAAAATTTATTTAGTTTCACATATAGTCATAATTTTAACCTTCTGCGACTTTAGTATTTTCATTAAATTAAGTCATTTTTGATTTCACGACTGATGTTTAGCATTCAAATCAGGACGTCCTTGTTGTACGACTAGTTAAGAATGAATGGATGTTCATCTTAAGTCCGTAAAATTGATTTTAGAAAAAGTGAGGATATTGTTTATTTACAGATTGAATGCAAACTAGGTAGGACACATGTTGGAAGAGCTCAGCTTATTATTTGGGATCATGTTTTCAAAAGAGTGCCCAACACATCTAAACCCAAAATGTGAGATATTTTTGACAGAAACTCAAGAACGGACTTGTCAAGTCGCGGTCTAGCGCCTATAAAAACTGCCACCAAGTAAACACGCGTCTCCATCCTGTCTACGAAGAATGTTCTATTCAAGCATTCATCAAAAAGATAGGCAATCTTGTCTTTCCCGACACCCGAAGTCGATCGCTCACTACAATTTAGTCCAGTCATGTTTGGAAATAACGCCTGATCATCGACAAAGGATTGCACCATCGAAACAGAAGACGATGTAGACTGGGCGACAGACAGACATTTATACGAGCCTGGTTGAATAAAGAAAATATAAACAAAAAATTATTCTGTGGCTTTCGAATGTCACAATACTGTCGAAATGATTGTACAACCAGAATTATTAATCAGAGTTCTGTATAATAGCAATGCTATTGAGCAGGGTGATACGGCATACGACTATACACACACACACACACACACATATATATATATATATATATATATATATATATATATATATATTTTTAAACAAACTTTGCATAATAAAGAAAAAGCAGTTCATAAAGTAGAACGATTTCATCCTTATCGGACAGTCATCAAATACTTATCCGTATTACTCGAAACAGAGCACATTTGCTTTATTGTCTTGTAACTATTCAACTGCAACTCTCAAGCGTTGCACTATATGCAAACTTAATTTAAATGCGAACTTACATTGTTTGATCAGCTTCTCCTTCAAGTGGAGCCAATTTGGAATCGGCTTTAGATTATGTTAAAAACTGCCACAAGCGATCACTGATTATATATATATATATATATGAACATTGCTTCTAAGTATTGTAAAGTATATTTTAAGAGAAAAGAGTTATCGAGAGCATATTTATTCTGTTCTGCGTATTGCCAGTGCCAAATCACCATTTTCCGTTTGAGTGATCTGAATGCCGGAGAAGGAAAAAGGTTCTGTATCTGATTTGATGTGGTTAGGGCTACATTGATGTGTTTTATGATTTTAATTTTCTGGCTACAGAATGAGCTACAGGTATGGAAACATACTTGGTATGCACAAGATGATACAGCCAAGAGATGCAATCCAGATTTCCGTGACTATAGCATTGAAATCTCGGAAAAATGTGATTCTAAAGTAAATTTTAAATTATTAAAATACCAATATGAGACCGCTGAGAACATAAATGTCCGTATAAAAAACTGAAATTTTTGTTTCAAATAAGGTCACATAAGCCATACTTTGTTTTTTAGTGGAATGTTAATATAAAATAATGAAACTTCTAGTGAGACTATTCAAAATATCATTGGTATCTTCCAATTGTATTTCATCTTATAATTCGAAAGAGTTCTTGATGGTGTTATAACATTTCTTAAATGCTTGTAGTAGTTCGTGAAATGAATTTGCTCGCTTGAGCAGTGGTGCTCTGATCAATAACCTAACACACCACATTGAAGGATATCATATGGCTCAGGATAAATCAGTTCGCCTCCCTCTCTCCTATATATATATATATATATATATAATTCTTTAGAAAATAATTTAAAATTCTAAATTATGCTTGCTTATTCACGAAAGTAGCACGATTACAAGAAGAAATAATGTGACTATATTTATTTATTTTAGACCTGACCGCGAAAAATTCTGGATAATACTCGAAGAGTTTCCAATAGGGACGAGTGTATGAATTTGTTGGACTAACAAAAAGTAGATGGAATTCTTAATTTTGGTGAAATTGAACATATCTTGAAAACAATTGTGTTGAAATAATGCACCGATTCGACAACCAAAATGTCAATACCATGTACCTATTGGCAACCAAAATGTTGGTACTCTTAACAAATATATATATATATATTATATAAAGTAAGCTGGCTTTGAAGTCGCATTGAAAAGACTGTGAAGTTAAATCCACTATTACTTATTTACTTATTCGTAAAGGAGATTGTACAGTTTAATTTTCCCACACCTCATAAACAAATATATAGTGAGCTAACGGCGTAATGCCGGTTCCTACTGATGAGTCGTCAGGAAAAATGAAAAGCATGTGTACATGAGATTACACCTTTCGTTCATGTTGACTTTGGTTTATTCCTCTGGTTATAATTGAATTAATTTGTGACTAGGTGCGTAACAACTAATACACAATTATTAAATGGGTACTGTTTTCCATTATAATGATTAAGGTTATATATATATATATATCATTAATTATCTAGTAGGAAAAAAGACGAACACATGGAATGGATGAAAGTACATGCATTAGTGAATATTCCTTCTAAGATCATGAAAATTATATTTCGTTAAAGTTTAACAAGCAAAAACTTAACTTACATATTGAGTATAGGTGTTATTCGAAATAAATTAATGAAAGATTGTTGAGGTTGTATTATATATCTTATACGTGTAGTTGTTTGTGACATTAATATATATATATATATATATATATATATATATATATATATATATATATATATATATCTCAGATTATAATTCATCCTGGACATTCGTTTAGTGTCAGATAGTTGCCTATGGTGGCTGGCCATACCTTCCATTTGAATAAATTGTGCACATTTGTATCACGTAAATGTGTTTCTTCTTTTCCGTTTACTTTTGTTCTGCACTGTCCGGGTGTGTGTGTATTGTTGCAATTTTACAGTCTGTTTTCTTGCCTCATGACACATCTGTTTCTTACCAGTTCTCTTGTCCATTCGACGTTGTTGTGCACACTTTCCTCAAACAGACGGCAAGTGACATGCACACAGGTAACTAGCTGGGACTAAATAAATGACCAGATGTCATACATCTAGAAAACAAGTCACATAAACAGACACATTTAATAGATCACCAAAATATATCTTAAATCATCCACACATGTGACATATATAATACAACATATAAACATAGATACATCCTTTTATATATATATATATATATATATATATATATAACATATATATATATATATATGGCAGACTGGTGTTTGTATGGAGCTTTCAACTTTGATTGAACTACTTGTTAGCACTACCCGCGTAATCAATAAATCTTTACAATTTACTGTTGATTGATACAGTGCTTACTCGGCGGCATATAAATTTCAAGAAACTTTACCAATAAACGCCTGTTAATTATTAATTATTACAAAATACAAACACAAAGTCAGCTAAAAATAAAATAAAACACTCGACCCAACTGAGATTAATCGATTTTTGTACTATAAAGCTTGTCTGATGCAGGTGTAGTTATGGTAACTAAAAAGGAACTTCATGCAAAGTGAAGAAAGAAGGTAAAACTACATTATGCTACGTATATGCCAGCGCTATCAATGCCAATGATTGCATGTCTCTTACAAAGACAAAAAATGTGTGCAACCGGCTAAATTAATTCTGGATCACTGACATATGTTAATGGAAACTTATAATCACACTACCGACAGAACGACATTTCGCACGGTAAATGAAATAAAAAATTATTCACACAAATTTGGCTAAAATCAGTTCTTGTGTGGTCGCAGTAGACCTAACTTAAACGTAAAGACACTAGATTAAGAAACACATGCCCAATTTTGACTTAATTTGAATGGCAAGCATAACTTTGATTAACAGACTGACTAAATAAAGAAAATATGTCCTCGAACGTAGTTTGCTACATGTTCTACAACAAAACAAACACAATAGACAAAAGAGAAAATTTAGCACTAAAGCTAGAATATTCCGTAAAGTGCAGAAGTAGCCAGGTATAAAACTGCTGTGAAGCGAAGAGTAACATTTTCCGAAAATATATTCAGTTGGTGTTATTATATTGTTAAACATAAGTATACACGCATGCGTGCATAAATGGAGATAATAATCTCTCGCATGGTAGGCATTGGTAAAGCTTTAAACCATAGGAACGTCAAATCAACACGTTGCAATGCACTACTAAAGAAACAGAAAACAGCAGAGTCCATTGAAAATAAAAAAAACTAACGTTGCCATACGCACCCTTTGAAACAAGACCATATAAACACAATAAACGTTGCATGTTGCAAATTTAGCCAGCTGTGACCAGAAGGATACACAAAGACAGCATGAACGGTGAGTATAATCTACATGCACATTCGTTTCGACTACTGGCACTCATCAGTAGGAGCTGGATTACGCATTTAAGCCACTATATATTTGGGTGAGGAAAGGTGGGATGTGTGTTCAATATCCACTTTCACTCACTAAGCTCTCACTGATGGATGCTCCTGATGGTTGGCAGCACAATATGTCATGGTCCACCATTCATCTTGACATGTATCCTTCTGTACAACTAATAATTTGTTACTAGGTTCCGCAACACTAACACTGCACGTATATATATATATATATATATATATATATATATATATTATGATCTCACAACAAATTATTTAATCATTATAATTTGTTTTCGAGAGAGGACTAGTTATGCTTGACTGATGCCAACAAGATTCGTAATAATGTTGCCGGTACTACTGGTCAAAGCTCGGCGGTCTTCCGACCAGAAATTTCTGTGGCTACAGGATAATTAACATAAGAATGATTCGTGCATAACTAAATAATAAAAGTCATGCTTGAATAACTAATACGCAGTTTGTAATGCTCATTACCTGAGTTGTTCCCTTCGTGTGTGGGAAATGCTGGATTGCCCAAGCATTGCTGACTTTGTGCAACCGGCACAGAGTTGCAGGTGACCGGTAGCAGCGATATAATTGCCGTCATCTCTGCCAAGGTTAGCACGTGCATCTTCAAATATCAAAACATGATGATTTTGCAAAAACAAGAATAGAAAACAATTGTTTATAGCCTAAGACAATCAAAATATGCCAGATATAAAAAAAATCAACAACTTTTAAAATTAAGGAAAAATGTTTAACTTGAGTCGAATCCTAGTGGTGTCCATTTGCGCGTCTTAAAAATAATCATGCTGAAAGACTCATCTGATTCAAACAGACCATTGTTCCACAGTTTACTTACCACGACTTAATTATCCCGCCAAAGAAAAACAAACCACTTCCATTTATATATCGAGTATCACTGTACGCATTATATTGATCTGAACATAGTTTTAGTAAACACATAACTTGAGTTTACGTTACTAGTTCTGATCAATTATGCTCCTAACTAAAAAATAGTAATCAAATAACGAAAGAGCTTTTTGGCAGAAGCCAATAATTTTTACATGTTTCGGATCATTGCGAATCTGTTTCACGACGAACAATTTAGTGATTCCTCTCATGAACTAGCGGCGCTTCGAGTTTCAAACAAAAGGTGCTCCAATCTTTGTTCATAATTTATAGGTGCGATAATCCTTCACCCAAAGGCCTATCTTGCGCTCCTCCCTCTCGTGCGCATTCAGCGAATCATTTAATTGATTAGCTAAATAGTCTAGAAGCGTCAACTTTCCTCTCAGCTTTTATGAGGTAACAAAAATAAAAGGTGCATGTGTTCTTCCCCATGCAAAAAGGTCATCGATGCAGCGTCATGTAGGTTAGAATAGTCAATTGACTGTTGAAATTAAAAGAAGTAGGAGCAAAATCGCACACCGAAGATAGATATTGATGTATTCTTAATGTATATAAATATATATAATGTAATTATACGTTAATCCACTATTACTTCATATACGGCATGGTGCAGATTGGAGACGGATAGTTGTCAAATATGATCCACCAGACAGAAATACCGGTCAAATAACATAAGTTGGTATAAGACTGAAATTTGCTAACAATGCGCATCTTTTACGGCATACTGGCGGAGTTGCAAGATGCTAGAGCAATATCCTGTAGGTTTCAGTCCCGGATGTGACAAGTCTATTACACACCCGATGAGTACCAACAAAGGAAACCGGTGTATTCTTAATGAATTGCCTTCGCTATCTTAAGCATTTTTTGTATAAATAAAATGTAAATGTTCGTTTGTTGAAAATTTTAAATATTTTAATATACCTGCGATTATTTAAGTGTCAAATTTGTGCAGGTAAAAATATGCTTTATAAAAAAAGCAGCACCACATGTTGAAAGTAAAAGCAAAACACGCTATAACTTATAAAACGAAATTGCTACTAAGGTTCACTAAGTAGTGGATTCAACTTAATCAGTAGATTCCTCATACTTAGGTTTTATCCGTTTCGGCTGATGTTGGTCATGACGGTGGGCACAGTTTCTCATCACGGTGGTCGAAGCTGATTGCATGATCATGAAACATAGCGTTCATTTTGTGAGTATTGTTTATTTTTTCATTATTTTGTATTTAGTTTTTAAATGATTTTTCTTATTTTTCAGTGCATATGGTTGTGGAATTTTACTTGTATCGATTGCTCGGGTTTGGAGTTGAACTATTTTTTGGTTAGAGTATCTACGGTTTTCTTTCGTGAGTGGTAGATTTGCACTACCTGTTCCGCAAATATACGATTGATCCTCATTTCCAAGTACGCACTGAGTTCGTCTTCGTGGTGGCTGTTTTGATTCGTTTCTTCAGTTCGAAGGCTTTCACATAATTCATACCAACCACTGGAAATGAGGTACGATCTAATATTCATTGGCTGGCAATGTTTCGGTACCTCATTTCCAATCCCTTCATCAGGCTTCTAGTCACACACAGTAATATGCCAGTCAACCAAGTTTAGATCGTACCTCGTTTCCAGTGATGTAGAGGCTTTTGGAGTAAGAGGACGAATCTTCACCCCGCTACCATGAAGAGAAACTCAATGTGTACTTGGAATTGAGGATCAAGTAGATCTTTGCGGAACTGATAGAGCAAATCAACCACCCAGGGAAGAAAACGTAATTCAGAGTCCGGTAGTACCATGGTTTTTCGCTATTCCTCCCATCTTCCCTCACTCGAAAATGTGACGGCGACTCAGTTACGTCATTTCACATGGAGTGTATAAAACAAATAGTCTAACCCATGCAAATGGTAAATTCACATTAAGCCACTCTAAACTCACTAAGTTGGATGAACGTAACAGTTGTAGATATGCACACACACGTGATACGCAACTATCTAGTGAAAGGTCAGTCTGAAGTATAAATGATATGGCCAGAGGAAATATCGTGCTTGCTTCATTAGATTTTTTTTAAATTTCTGATGATTGGTCAACTGAAGAAGGCGGCCGACAACGGCTGCCTACTTGTATTGCAGAAAAAAACTGGAATCCATACTGTGTTAGTCAAAGTGCAGATCAAGTGATAACTAGCTGTAATTATTCGATCAACAACAGCAGATGGAAGAAATGCCTGCCTGAAGTACTCTATTTTGTGGCGACAATAAAAGATGTTAAAATCAACTAGAAGTATGCGTATCCTGCTGAAAAACGATCAATCCATTGAGATATTTTCATATCAATTTCTGCAAATCAGAAAAAGAATGGTGCCGGTTTTATTTATCATCATCATCATCACCACCATAATCATCATCATCATGCAAAACCATGCAAAAGCCAAAAGAAATTAATTTTTTTCTGCCATATTATCATAAGAAGCGAAACAAAATAATTATAAATATAGACAAAATAATAATTTAAACACAAATTATTAGCAAGATTTACGCGAGAGAGAGAGAGAGAGAGTACCTCAAGATGAATTCCATTGTCGCACAACTTTCGAAATTTAGTGAAGTTAAAAGTAGGATTAGGTGAAAAAGAATTTACTAAAATGCAAATAAATTATAAGAAACACGAGCTTTTCTTGCAATCAAGAAAAAAAGACATCAACGAACTTAGCAAAATTAAAAGACTGGCAGTAAACACAATTTCGTCGACATTGTTCTTCTGGAAGCAGATAAAGTGGTTAATTGTCTAAGAGAACTTTTGAATTCACTGAATCCGCCAGAGATGCCACCGCACTTACTGAAATTGAAAATCGGCGCGCCAATCATCAACGACAAGCGGATTACAGAAAAAAATAAATGAGCAACGTTGTAGAAGCAATAATATTGGTAGGAACTTTCAAAATTGAGGATTACCTCATTCCTCTCATTCCAGCGGAAATGCCATTCCAATTGAAGAGATTGCAATTCCAAAATTCGAATTGCGTTTGCAATCACCATCAACAAAGCTCAGAGTCAGTCTTTGGAATTGTGCGGATTAGACCTAGACGCGAAATTCATCACACATGGTCAACCAAAAAATATTGTACACCCACAAGCATTGTGGAATTAAATAAATAAAACATGTGTGCTTTATTTTTACTTTTGCTTCCATTAAACCAGATTAAGCGCAAGCAACGCATCGCTGAGTACAGCTGGCATATATATATATATATATATATATATATATATATATAGGTCTAAATTGGAACATCACAAAGATAAATATCATTTAGATGTGATTGATAGTGACAAATCTGATGCAGAATAGAAAGTATGTTTCCCTTGAATAATACAGTAAACATGTCTTATGGAAAGGCGAAACATTTATTATCAAAGCACACGCCTATTGTGGATGGTGGCCCGGTTAGTTCGAGAACATCCAACTAAACCTTACCACGTTTCATTAATTATACTCATTCCGGATCGTCATTTGATTAAATGAATGAGATATAGTCTGATTTTAAGATCTGCTTATACTTCGTATCAGTGCTTTATTGCACATTGAATTTTGAGTATATGTGCGTAGGTGTATGTGCGCGTGTAGAGGTCAATCTTGTTGTTTTACATAGTGATGTTTGAGATCTGGTTATCAATGACTTGATGGACTGAGTTTGGACCGGGTATTCGTTCTGTTGGCTATTGCGTAATCGAATGTTTTCTCACGTATGTTGACTTTCGACCGCATTGTTATTGAGTTTAATTTTGCCCCGTGATAACAGCGCAGAGTGTGTAGACTGCACTGTCGAACACTCATATTTTTGTGCAATTTCTGTCACCGTTAGTGATCATTGTGATGCCAACCTGATCAATTTTTTGTTGACGCTGGTTTAATTCATGTTCGTGCTCGTCTGGCTGCAATGAAATTGTTGCTAGTTTGGGTAATTCGAGGTCAGTCGAGTAGGTGCTACTGCACATGCCTAAACGTTTGTAGACTGTGTAGGATTTGACGAGAAATGGCAATTGACCCTTGGCATTTAACCAAATGTTTATTCGAGTGCTAAACACGATGTAAACATTTGAACAAGGAAACTATGCCTTATCGATTCGAGTTACCCACCGGTAAATTGTTAAGGATAGTATTTCGCCTCCAAATGGTAAGTGTATGTAGCCATTTTTGCTAGTACCTATGTAGGTACTGTTTGTGGCGTAGAACCAATATGTATGCAATTGTGTACAAGGTGTTGGGCACCTCGTAACAAATAAGTCGATGATCAGAAGGATAAATCAATTTTAACATTAACGGAAAATAGAATTTTTTTGGCATATTCGGTTCGTGCTTACTGGTGACACATCTGTAGGAGCCGGTATGGCGCCATGCACCCACTATATTTGGGTGGAGAATGTAGGACAATTGGACGGCAAAATCTCCTATACGGATGTGTAAACCTGCAGTGGTAGATCTAATTGGACATAAAGTCTTCGACAAAGCGACTTAAATACAAACTCTATATATATATATATATATATATATATATATATATATATATATATACCGGAATCTGTAAATGGAAACCAACACTATGGTTACTGTATCAGTACCGGATAGCAACAGTATGGTTGCCGAGTCGGTGCGTGGTGCCAAACCAATGGATTTCAAGGAAGGCAAAAGTTCACCAAAATTAGGAATTATAACTGCTGTTACTTCAGCAAATATATACATTCTGGCCTGGATCTATTTTATTGAGCACACTTCGTATTAATTATGACATCACTAAAGTAAATACATAAAATTTAGATACTGTTTGTTGCTGATAGCTAATATATATGCAATTGTAAATTATGTGTTGCGCACTTAGTAACAAATTAGTTCAAATATGACCAGAAGGATAAACCGTTTCGTTCATGCTGTCATTAGTTTATTCTTCTGATCATATTTGAACAATTTTTTTTACTAGGTGCACAACACCTAATACGCAATAGCATGTGTATTAAATAACTCAGTCAACTCCAAACCAAAGCCACGCACATATGGCATGCATAAAACAATGTCAACAAATTTAATTAACTTATTTGAAAAACAATACAAACTCAAGAAGTAACTGTAGTTTTTATGTGAGTAAGTTCAAAAGAAATATTTGGGTTTGAGCAGACAAAAAGATATATTTTCCCACAATCTTAATGTAAGCAACTCAATAAGTGCTTCCCTCCCAAAAATAATTAAAATGAACACTGTGTAAGATGTATTTGTTTACGAAAGTACTAGTCGTCAGAAAATTGGTGGACATGTTGAAATGTAGTAAATAAAAAAAACCAAAACAAATGTTAGAAAAGCATTTATAGGGAAAATTTGCAATGTTTGTTTGAAAATTATTACCTGAGGAGCCATGAAAATAGCCGGAAAACGATTTACACCGGTTGGCGGTTTCCCTCGAGTTCCAGGAAGAACGTAGCCATGACCCAGATAGGGATAGCATTGCCGTGTCGTATCAAACAAAAGTGCAACGCACAGCGCATTGCTACGCTCACGGAAGTTATTTATCCTATTGCAAGTTGTAGTCAAAATTTATAATTATAGAAATATTGATAGATAGGTAATAATGGAAGCAACAAAA
Source organism: Eudiplozoon nipponicum (assembly GCA_029291075.1). NCBI lineage: Eukaryota > Metazoa > Platyhelminthes > Monogenea > Mazocraeidea > Diplozoidae > Eudiplozoon > Eudiplozoon nipponicum. The sequence continues at coordinate 92,827 of JAQBSW010001460.1, read as the reverse complement.
CCACAATTCATAAATACATCGGCATGAAAATCTATCCAGCCATTTTTATTAGATTCATATCTAGAAATCTATTAGTGGAAAATAGCAAGTATACAGAGTTTATCAACAGTCAAACAAATATCTGACTAGATGTTCAACGAGCCGTAGCATGACGCAGTAAGTACTTTGCTGAATATCAATATAAGTTGTCCTAACATGTACAAGCTCCAGGAAAAGTATGAAGTTCGGCATCTGGCGCAAATAATCGGAATACTTTCCATCATTTGAACAGTAAAGTCCCAGCTGCATTCTATATGTTTCTTACGCAGTTTCAGCTGATATGCACGACTCATTGTCTGTAAATCTAGTAAACAAGATTTGATCTCTCAGTTTGACAACGATCCTATCAACGAGGGAGCCTTTGGAATGAGGGGCCGAATCTGCGCCCAGCCATCACGATGCCGAACTTAACGTGTACTTGGAAAGGAGGATCAATCAGATCATGGCAGAGCTGGGAGCGCAAATCAACCACTTACGAAATAAAATCGTGAATATTTTAAATTTGGCGATCGCACTGCGCAACAAATAACAACAAATTAGTAAACAAGAATTCGAATAAGAATACAATTAATAAGTTATGGACGCAGCCAACGTAGGTTTGAGCCGATATGATGCAGTAAAAAGATCGCCTTTCGGTGTAATCCAAATTATAGGAACCTAAATGTTTCATAAAAAAACCAGCTGAAACCACAAAATCAAAATGCGCAAATATTTTACGGAAATGTACGACTTTAGATTATATTAGCTTCACTATTACAGGTTTACACATTCGTCTAGGAGATTGTACCGTCCGATTATTCCACATTCTTCTACCAAATATATAGTGGTTTAAAGGGAGTAATACCGGCTCCTACTGATGAGTCGCCAGTAAGCACGAAACGAATGTGCATGAGATTATACCTTCCGTTCATGCTGCCTTTGGTTTATCCTTCTGGTCACAACTGAACTAATTTGTTACTAGGTTCGCAAAACCTAATACATACTTGCATATATATTAGGTCTTCGCAACAAACAGTATTTGACTAAATAGTTTGTCAAAAAGGAAAGAACATTTAGTGGGTACTGAAGACGAGTTATACGGAACTGAGTCGATAAATTAAAACAAAATTCCACGGCTTCAACGGATGAATCCATTAAAGCAACGCAAACATTATGACAAAGCATAGCAACAGGTCCTCTAAGCAAGTTTTAGAATTTGTGCGTGGTAGGCTGTATACTTTAAGTAGCGGTTAGATAAACGAGAGGGCAGCCTATGACAATAATTCGACAGACGGTAAACCGGCAAAAATAGCTGCGAATAATAGTCTTTGATGCGTTCGCTAAGTATGCGTTCGATAACACACTTTCTAACTAACAAAATGCGAAGAAATGCACTGACAGTTCCTTTGACAACTGATTAACTGTTTAAAACGTATTGAGCGGGTGGTGATAAACACCAACCCCATATATATATATATATATATATATATATATATATATATTTGTCGGTATAAACTAAGAATCTTATAAGGATTTGCATTTATTACATTATGGGATACTAAGTTTGTCTTCTGTTTGGCTGGGTGCGGATACGTATCTTTCTTCCAAAGGTTAAAACATAGTTCATACTAACCGCTGGAATTGAGGTACGATCTAATCTTTCTTTAGATTGTACCTCGAAAGGGACGAATCCGCATCCAGCCAATAAGGCAAACTAGACGCGTACTTGGAAATAGGGATCAATCGGATCCTTGCGAAAATGAGTGCAAAGCAACAACCCGTGAACGCAAATCGCGGAGATTCAACATATGAAGCTCGCACTGCGCAAACATTCAAAATATAATAATGGGTTTCTTTTATTTCTGAAAAGCATTTTATTGAAAATAATAATGATCTTTATAAATGACGTATTAATTCAATGTTTTGCACGAATTTGTCATGCCTTAAACATGCGAAATTGAGAAAACTAGATTAAGAATTATACAAATTGCAAGAGTATATAGTATGAAAGCAGATAAATAGGTAATGAATTAATGTTACGACAAATTAAAAAAGCTTTTGAAATTAAGAATATTAGATGAGCCAGAGAAACAAACGTCACTTGAATTATTAAAATATATTCGAAAAAAATCTGTATGTTCGTAAATCGTACAATATACTGAAATTGACGTCAGTTACAACTAATAACATATATCTTCTTCCCCGGTGATTAGCAAAGTTGGACGAAAGTCAAGCAGCCGGGCATCAAGCTGCAATAATTATATATAAATGTTACGGCAAGCTGGGCCGTGATCTGAAGTACTATTTGACTTGCATAAGGCATAAAAAACCAATTTAATCGTTGGAGAACACAACACTATCAATGTTTCGTAATCATTCGAAAACGAATTATAGGAATTTTTCAAAAAATGTATTTCTGTCAATTTCAAACGATGTATGACTCGAATTTCAGTGGGCCATTTCTAATTCATAAACGAAGCTAAATTTCTGAACTGAATCCGCAAAATTTAAAATACAATGACGAACTGTGAAATGCACAATTCGTGATAATTCATATTAAGAATTATTTGTCAGATTGTAAATAAGCATAATACCAGGCATACATTAAAATAGACTTATTTTTAATTATACGTAATACTTCGTTTGTACAATTCTTGATTATCGACAGAGAAAAATCAAAGCCTGTCAGGTACGAATTATATCACAATGTAAAATCAGCGATGTATTTTTGAGCTTATTTACCATTCATAATCATCATATTCTAGATACTGTACTTCACTGCAACGACAGATGCACAATTTTTACGCATCTATACATATATGTTCTATTTAGCATTTTAAAATTAAATAAATGACGATGGCCCGTAGCCATAGAAATTCTGGCCAGACATCCAGCGGGCACAAACTAGTCAGTCGGGGAATGGTAGCATGAAACTTACCTGGTCTAATTGGACACAACCATAATCCCGTTTCATGTGAAGCCATGAGTTTAACAGAAACCTGTTGCACGACATGGAATAGATCATTTACTTGATTATCGTGTTGCGATCCGATTTGTTTGCATCTGCTGTCGTCCTGATTTCCCCAAATTTTTCGATATCAGGATATGGATATCTTTTTCAATGGAAAGCACATCACCTACTAAGTTCCCCTTGACATATTGATTGTCAACTTAGTAGGTGATGTGCTTTCCATTGAAAAAGATATCCATATCCGGATATCGAAAATTTTGGAGAAATAAGGAAGACAGTGGATGCAAACATATTGGATCACAACCCGATAATCGGGTAAAAGCCATGAGTTTGGCCTAACTACACAGTAAAAACTTAGTGTTAAATTTGTAGTGACGAAATGACAGCAAGCGTGCCAGACACGTAGGGCAGGTTTCGGCTGCTGAAAGAAACTTTGGCCACTGGTACCTAGGCAGAAAGTGCTCATCAGCTTTGGTTGGCAGACTATCTAAGAGAATGAAAATTCCGAAAACAAACCATCTTCACCTAGTGTTATTCTACAGTCAACATATAACCATGAACGATACAAATAATAATGATAACATACTGCATCGTTCGTCACGCAGTATAGAAACGGTCACCTTATCTGCTGAGTCGGCAGGGTGGATAAGCGTAATCAGGCTACTGTAGACACCTTCATCTATGATTCTGACTCTATCTTCTCTTTCTCTTTAATATGCAATTATAACGCTAGCTATTGATCATATGATTGAATCCAAAATCGGATTGCCAAATAAGGAAAATTGTTCGAGTAGATTACTATGTATTAAACCTAATGTGCGAATAGTAAAACAACTAGGACAACAAGAAGCTCTTGCATTTACGTTGGATAAATTAGAAACCGATGTATTTTACGTATCATGATACCATAATGCAGCATCCAATGTGCATTACAGAACTGGGCGCACCAACCTTATCTACTCATTATACACTTCGATCATCTGGTTCTACGGAGTTTTCTCAAGCAGTTAAACAGGGCATCGGTATTTTTTTAGCATAGAAAATGAAGAATGCTTAATTAGATGGATCACAGTAAATAGTCAATTTTGTGTGGTATGTTTAAATACATCAGCTAAAATCAATGCAAACACCCGTAATCAACGTAGCCTTTTCGTTGTATCTACATATGCTCATACCGATTGTAGCACAGACGAAAGTAGGACGCCTTTTTACTCCTAACTAAGCACTTTGCTAGGTAGAGAAAGAAGTTAAGATATAGTTCGAGGTATGGGTGACATGTACGCTAAAATTGGGCGCTTAAATAACACAGAATTGCATTTAGGTGGAGGACACACGTTAAGCTCGACGCGCACCGATAATGCTGAACGGCTGTTGAATAGCTGCGCGGAACAGTTTACATTTAAGTAGCTCAAACATCAGACGTAGTGTAAGAAGTTGCGCCACATGGTGTCCTCTAAACCCGGGACATCGCTGGACTCAAGTAGATCATGTAGCCATTAGTTATATATGGCGTTATTGCATCGAGGAATGTCGTTCTTTTTGGAACAATTATGTCGACTCAGAACATGTAATTATCCATTTGAGATTTGTACTTAAATTTTTCATCCTTTCGACAAAAAATGGAGATAGTCAATAGTCAAAGCTAACTGGTCTTGATGGCGAAAATTCGAATTTACTTTGCACCTAAGTAAATTCTATTATGCATAATGCAAGTACTTCTGCATGTGGCATTGTAAGCCCCTGTTGAAATAATAATTTGGTTTGTGGAAAATCTACGGATACTCGAAAGACGGCGCAAAATTCAACCTAGCTCGGCTCATAATAATTTATTTTAGATGCCAACTTAAGCGCAGTCTAAAAGTCGATCTCGAATCGTTTTGGACCAGAAAGGCTGAAGAGATCAAAGAAGCGTTCGCATCAGGTAAAAGTCGTTGTTTGCTCCAACTTATCCGTGCAGCAGGTCCGAGAAAATTAAAAGTTAGCGAAACTATAGTAGAAAGTAACAACCATCTAATGAACGATAAACTAGGTTTTCTTAATAGGTGGGCTGTACACTTCAAAAGTTAATTTTCTTGGGCATCTGTGTCAGTTCCGATTCCCGAAAGCATGCCTACATCAACAGTGTGAATTGTTAATCTCTGAACATCATCAGAGTTAGAAATACGAAATGCAATACTATCTTCTATACTTCGCAAAGCCACAGGCTTATTTAAGCATGGAGGCGATATTATTTCGGGAGCGTTAACTAACTTTTTCGTACTATATGGAATGAGGAGACCGTACCACTTTTAAATACTGTTTGTTGCGAAGAACTAATATATTTGCAAGTATGTATTAGGTTTTGCGAACCTAGTAACAAATTAGTTCAGTTGTGACCAGAAGGATAAACCAAAGGCAGCATGAACGGAGGAGTATAATCTTATGCACATTCGTTTTCGTGCCTACTGGCGACTCATCAGTAGGAGCCGGTATTACGCCCTTTAACCACTATATATTTGGTAGAAGAATGTGGAATAATAGGACAGTACAATCTCCTAGACGAATGTGTAAACCTGTAATAGTGAAGCTAACATAATCTGAAGTCAACGACAATACAACTTCAATGCTAACTCACACTATATAATATATATACCGAGTCTATAAAGGATACTAACACTATGGCTATTGGGTTAGTAACCGATACCTTTTTGAAATCGATGAGTACCGGATACTAACACTATGGCTTCCGAGTCGGTACATGATACCAACCTGATGGATATAAATTTATGCTAAGGTTCACCCAAATTGAGAATTACAACAATTTCCGAACACCTGTTACTCCAGTTAAACCATACACTCTGGCCTTCGTCGATATCAGTTATCACATTTCGCGGTAAGCATGACATCATTCAATTCAATATATTACAGTTAAATACTGTTGTTGCGAAGAACTAATATATATGCAAGTATGTATTAGGTCTTGCGAACCTAGTAACAAATTAGTTCAGTTGTGACCAGAAGGATAAACCAAAGGCAGCATGAACGGAAAGTATAATCTCATGCACATTCGTTTCGTGCTTACTGATGAGTCGCCAGTAAGCACGAAACGAATGTGCATGAGATTATTCTTTCCGTTCATGCTGCCTTTGGTTTATCCTTCTGGTCACAACTGACCGTACCACTTGATTGGAATGAGTCGACTACCATCCCTATCTTAAAAAAAGGCAATCGTATTTAGTGTGATAACCATCATAGTAAGAGATTGACTCAAATCGTTTTTAGGTTATTTGCTGCGATAATCTGAGCGCTACGCCCGAATCACATACTAGAGAAGAACAAGCGGGTTTCCGATCAAGACGAGGTTGTATAGATAATATTTTTATCTTAAGGCAAGTTCTTGAACAGCGACATGTATATCGCCGTCCCACCATAGCCATCTTTCCAGACTTCAAGGGTGAATTTAACTGTTGATCGCAAAGTTCTATTCGATATTTTGGTGAAAAGTGGTATGCCCACTAAATTTGTAAATACTATACACGTTTTCTACACAAACGCGTTAAGGTCTACAACGAATTAACGCACAACTATACTACTACCAGTGGTGTTCGTCAAGGCTGTTCAATTCACCCTTTTTGTTGAATATTGTAATCGATGCTATTATGAACAGCACTCTTCCACACATTCAGGATGCAAGTGTTGAAGTTCTCCCAGGCAGTAGATTAGTCGATCTAGACCATACACACGATATCTTACTACTGTTCGACAATCGAGATTCTGCTTAGGACACCTTGAATAGAGAAGCATTCGTTGCTCCGTCTTTCGATATGAAATTCGCACCATCTAAATGTAAGATACGTGCACAGGATCACCCAACACTTACTCGAACTCTGCGACTGAAAAGTGAAGATCTAGACATATTTAAAAAGTTAGCATATCTTGGTATCTCTATCAATAATTCAGGCAATATGTCTGAAAAGGTGATTATGAGAATCAAGAAAGCTAGAGTAGCTTTCTCGAAACTTCGCCATTTATGAAGAAAAGCGAGTATTTTACTCTGCCTTAAATGCCATGTATGCAATGCATCAATACGCGGTTTTATTATACGCTAGTGAGACTTGCCCCTTAGAGTTGATGATTTTAGACGCTAACAGGCATTCAAACATCGTTGGTTGAAACTCATAGCACACGTAGGCTACCAACAACGAATAACCAACGTTAACATTCGTGAAAGTATTTTTGGATCGGCCAAAATGTGTTCCGCGTTAGAAAAACAAATGAGGTTCCATCGACCACACTGGCTCGGTCACAATTCGCATATGCCTCCAATTCGATTGCCTAGTAGAGCATAATTCTCATCCAGCGCCAAATTGGCGTAAGAAACAAAGTGGGCTGATTTTGGAATAGCAGAAAAGGGTTAAAGTCAACTACATCAAAATTGGGTAGTATAGGAACCACTCGTCTGTCAGAATGTGGTCCGCGTGCACAACATAGTTTTCGATTGGAAACCCTGCGCGATATGGCATCGAGTCGAGTTGCAGATTTATAGTAGAATCGTCTTCGTAACATTCTTTCCTTAGAAGGGCAGAGTTAGCTGCGAAGTTTGGTGTTGTTTATAATATGATACCCTGAAGACCGCAAGGAAGATGTATTGCGGATGTTTATTTGCCTTAACGCTGACTTGGCTATAATGGTATTGTGTAACTAGGTTCTCTCTCTTTCTCATAAATCTCACTAATAATTTTTGTGCATAAATTATTATTTTTGTTATTTATTTTATTTTTTGTTTTTTATGGCTATATGGCAGTGAAAATTTAGTTAATATTGGCTATGTATGGCTGAATATGACGATGAATTGGAAGTTCTTATTGCAACAAGTTTATTTACAATTGAAAGTCACAAAATTCATCCAAAAAACAAAATTTTATTTTAGCCTGTACCTAGCAGTTAACAAGGCTTAGCAAGTCATAAACTCACTGTGAGATAAGATCAGGTGTTTTACCACTTCCAACTTCTAAGTGACACGGACCATGACGAGATAGTACTTTAAACCAATACAAAGAGTACTTTTGCATTAGTATGTTGTGAACTTTTTGTATCCAAATAAACAATCCCGGATAGCGATGCCTTATAACTCCCTGTTTAGTCTGTAAAAACAGAAAAAAGTGTTTAGATAGAGCAAAATAATTTTTATGACGGTTGTGCTATAATGAAAATCTAATATTCAACTAAACACAACCAACTTCAAGTAATTTTAAATGCGCTGTAGCTATATCTATCGACATGTATCAATATGGATTTGAGTCTTATGTACAGAGCATTTTTAATGAGCCAAACAGAACAAATCTGGCCAAATAACTAAGCGAATCAATAGCCCAAACTAGCCGCTGAGTTCATAGTTCGAATAAAGGCGATCAATATGGACATATACTAGCAACACTTGCTACTTTTCCTTGCATAAAACCTTTAAATTTTATTACGTAAACGATGACATGCATCGGCAAAAGTGACTGTCTCGAGATAATTGATTGATTTGTATGAGAGAGGTGATCGTATATCATAAGATCTACCAAATTAAATGGCAACGCCGGAAATGTATATCATTGCGGACTACTATACTAATAAAATATTAATAAAGTGGTTGCACATTTCATGAAGGAACCCATGTGTAAGAATAGCTAGTTAATGATTTGTAAACAAAATCATAGTCCAAAGGGCAAACATTTTGCTTAACATAAAATAAAATCAGCCAAATGATGACATGAAGTAGTTTAAAATAATTACCGTAGCGGTTAAACGCAGCATTTCAGCTATCCTTCGTGAGGCCTCATCGAGTGAAACCAATGGATCCAAAAAGTGAAGATTGCCAATCAAGACTTGTGCACTGAAAAGATGCTCTAATGTGTCCAATTCTAAACTACACATGTTAAGGGGGAGATTAAATGATGAAACTTGTGATTAATTTAAGAACAAATTGCAGGAATGGGATTTCATCAGCAATTCTGTTAGTCAATAACTAGGCTTATTAAAGATATACAAACAGAAGCACCGTAAATACATACTAACTGAATTTTTAATGTTGCCAAAACAACATCATATGCATGCACATGACCATATATATATATATATATATATATATATATATATATATATATATATATATATCACGAAAAACAGAATGTAATTCATTTGAAGAAACCAAATAAAAGAGTTTATTTGAAACATTATCTTTATCAGAGAAAATATGACGGCGTGATTTCGCAATCTATGATTATCCGAAAGATAGATCTATCCTTTACAATTGCCTGAAAGAGAATATTATCCTATTCATTCCTAAAACATTTGCGCGCCAATACAAACTGTGTCGACACAACGAATATAGAATTCATTTATTGTTCAAACTTTGGCTTAAAATTGCATACGCAAAAGGTTGAGAAGACAGCACATTTACGCGCAAAATTAATGTTTCTATCAATTCAACTGGCCAATTATTAATATTAATCATGCCCTCTAGTTAAATGGCATACTTGATTCAACACAAACTATATAATATGCGAAGTTATGAATGAAAGTATCTATGATGATCGAATTGACAAGAAAAGTTTATATATGGGTTCAAAGACAAAAATAACTCAAATTACTAGAGTGGTTATCATACTGGTGACCTAGAGGCCAAAGCCATTGACCGATAAGCACAGAATCATCCTGGCCAGTAGACAAAATTTTATGGCCTGACGACCAGCGGGTCACAGATAGACGCATCGACAACATTAGCAGGAATTATTCCAGTACTTTTTGGATACAGCAATTTCATATGATGTGAATGCTTGAATTTCGTTTCGCCAGATATTTAATTTGGTAGTGATGGAAAGAAAACATGCATGCTAGATGCAAGGGGAAGTGCGAATGCTAAAGAAAATTGGCCACTGTTTCCTCAGAATAAAATGCTCCAGATAGATAGCACCAGAGTCTTGGATGGCAGTCGATCATATAGAAAGAAATCTTAGAACGTAAATGATTCATACACACTAGGATTGGCGTAATAGTATTCTTCTCTGACACACATGTAACTAGATTTCTCGCTTATGAAGCAGAGGACTGTTAGCGTCTGAATCTTTCTGTATAACTATTTATGTCACGGAAGCGAGCTCGATAAGAAGACTTAGGTACCTATAGTGGGTTGCTAAATAATGACAAAACCAGTATCCGTAGATGCATCGTATTTTATTAAGTGTTCTACAAATAATAAATGTGCTCCCTCAGGTGACACATTTATTCAATTATCTAATTTCAATGTGTGCGAGTCTAACGCTAGACTGCACAGATAGCACAAATACGTGAAGAACTAAAGGTAATTTAGAATGCATAAATAGAAGCATAAAAGTTAGCATTATTAGATGAACAGTTTTAGATATATAATAAAAAAGATAACCGTTTCAAATTTTAAAAAGCACATACGTCAACTTAAGGAGCTTAAGTCCAAATTAGAATAAAAAATTAAATAGTATAAATACAAAGACAAATAAAGCGTTGGATATATATATATATATATATATATATATATATCAGAGCTATAGCAGTATTCTGATTATACATGATTGTCAGTATAAACTATACGTTGCCTAAGGTAGAAAAGGAAGTTCATCCAATGTACCGGCTTCATGTAGAGTACGCCAGAAGCTACGCAATGGGTAATTCCAGACTCCGAAGCGATTGTGCTGCGGTTCGAGACCCGTCTGCAGCTAATTCTGGAAGAAAACTCGTCTCCTGGATGAATTGCCTTTTGGTTATTGACAACGCAAGAGCACAATAGAATCCAGCCGATGTCAACAATATAACAGACATTATCTTGCTAGAATGTTATCAGCAGTGCCAACAATCCTTGATCAGTCTGAAGGCCACTTGCTATCGCTATTTTAATCTATATCATTAAGTCTTTTATAAAAAAATCCTGAAAATAACAGCAAATTTTTGGTGCACAAACGGATATTGAACATGGTACATGGTATTATTATATGACAAAATGAAACTGATGAACGAAATGACTTCAATGATTGTGACGCATAAAAAAATCGTGCAAATTATTATAAATAGACTATTTGTGATTTATGAAATATTGAGGATAAATTTGAGTCGTGTGTGGTGAAAATCACGCTAAAAAAGGGTACAGCATATTCTTGTGTGGTTTATATATTAAAAATTAACTGTATCATCTCAGCACACTGTATAACAAGTTATCAATTGTCTGTATTAGTATAAGACTCTTTCCCCAGCCAGGATGAGGTCCACATTCACATCCTAATTTTTGGTTGGAGGTCTTGTGTGATAAGGCATTGAATCCAAATTGGTGGCGATATTGCTGCAGATGTCTAGTATTATTTATTCGTAACTTGCTTATATTATTTTGGTCGAGTTAACTTAGAGGTATTTTGTTGTCCATGAACCGATACAGAGAAAACTACAAGGAAGTAGTATTTCCGATGTCACATTGACTCAAATTTTTCTTGGCCTAAATTGTGCTGTGTACAGATTTAGGTTGCCTCGTTTCTATATGTCACCTAGATAAGTGTCTCTATTTGCACTAGATTTACCATTTATAAATAACATTCTTTTGAATGTATTTAAGCCTCAAATTACTATTTTCGCATTATTATTATTTAAAAAATATATTAGTTTTAATTTTTTTCCTTCGTAGTCATACAGCGTTGAAGCATCAGTTATTATGTTCTATTATATTGCTGTCTGTGATGATGACGATGACTATAAAATAATAAAACTAATTCGAATTTGATTTGTCGAATGCCTGATAATTGAGTAATCGAAATGTTAACAAGAAAAATGGACAAACGTTTTAAACGAAAATTTCTTTAGTCAATCATTAATATCATTCAAAGGGGCAAACATTGTGACTATAGACGACAAGATACATAAAATACCTTGCAAATAAAAAAATGTGCACTGAGATATAATTAAATTATATAATTATAATAATATGAAACCCGTAGGCTGTTTAGGAACCGATAAAAAATGAAGAAAAACAATTCTAGCATCTATGTGTAAGAACTATTTTCAATATTGATAATAGACACAAAACACTAGCAATACTTACAGGTATATGTGACTGATTGACTTAAAGCAATCTCCAAATGTACCATCGGAAGCAGGCAGACAGCGCTTAACACTAGAAATAGTAATAAGCATTTGTTCAATATTGTCCATAAAGCGTAACCTATGCTCGTGCATGTCCGTGTAGCTGTTAGACAAAGAGGTAAGGAAGGCATAACTAAAGAGCAAATCAAAATTACCATATATAACTTGGATACACGCACATTAATTAATATCCATTTAGGTTGACTGATAAAACTGAACTAAAGTCGAAAGAAATACAAGCAAAAAAAGCAAAGAGAGCAAAACGAATTTCAATATAAATAAAATGCTAATAAGCAATGAATATAATATATAGATCATATATATATATATATATATATATATTGAAAGGCAAAACAAAACAGAAAATTTAAACTTGGAGAGTGTGAAATAAGAGAGCAATCAATCAATTGCGTGCATAAACTCCGGTTCAAGCCCAATGCCCGAAAATCTTTTTTCTACATGCATACATTCAGCTGCAGTTTGTTTATCTATAGAGCGTCGTATGTGGCTGAATAATTTGTTATTGCATTAAATAATTAACTTAAATTTACGTCTGAAGAACACACGCACGAGTTTTCAATTATATGTTATGCAACAGCAAACGTGTATCCACCATTTGATTTAGAACAGGCGTTTAAGCTGCAATATCCTATCATTCGAGTAAATAGCTGTCTGGTCGATCAGCCTCCGTAAATTGATCGACAACTTGCACATGCACATTGGTAAATAATATTTGAGGTCGACATTAACGTTTGTCTGTCTTTAGTTGCTGGTAGCGGCAAATGTGTTACCTTGAATAACTTTCATAGTCCAGCTGCAATAAATGTGTGAATTAATACCACTTCAACTTTATTGTGTGCTTTGCGGGAAACAAAATCATGATTAACTGTAATGTTCAGGCTATTAAAATGCTTTTCTGGTCCTAAATACGTCTGGTTCTTTTGATTTCCTCACTTTTATAATTGACTCAATCAATTTTCTCGGATAACCATCAAGCATCAGAAAGTTTATTGCTTGTATATGTTCATTTTCTTTTGAATCTGAACTAACCCATATGTCAATTGTTGAAAAACAACCGTTAACACTGGACAATTTAGATTGAAAAGTCGCGAACGGTTATAACGTAAACACTGTGTAGACCAGGGTGGTTTATGGTAAATTGTTATATTTAATTTACCATTAACATATTTCTTTAATAGTACACTTATGCTCTGACCTGAAATTAATATAATTAAGAACTAGGAAAATATCAACATACAATATGTATTGTGCACAATTACCTATGTCACATTCTAGTGACGTGCTCTCAAGATGGCCTATGAAAATCTCTGCGAACATTGCCGATTGGAGGCTCCCGATTGCAGTAGCCTAAATCTGTTTATGGATGCTTCGATTAAAAGGAAAGTGTACATCCTTTGTGCTTAGGAAAGAAAGCTTGCGGAGAGTATGACCCAGGACCTAAGATGGGAATATGTTTTGTTCATCGCTTGAACTATAATATCAATAGCTCGGTAAATTGAAATATTTGTAAACAAAGACACTACATCAACCTGTATTATAATATTTTTTTAAACATTTATATCATGAATTCTGTTAAACTCAAAGGAGTCGGCAATAGAATAATTACCTAATAGTTTACGCTATACTTACAGTATACGGATTAACCATTTAGCCAATGCACGAAATGGAGAAATGATTATTGATAATATTAATCTCATACGGTTAGCAGTTGGTATTAAATCACACAAAATCCAGGTTTTACATCATTTTCTAATTTCTTCAGTATTTTTTGTTTTGGCGCAGTGCAATAATGCGATTTATGATGCTTTTTCCAGCGGTTATGAAGAAAGATAACAAAAGAATAATGACGAAATTAGAAAATTACATAAAACCTGAAGATTTTAGTTTTAATACCGACTGAGATTGATAAACATTTGTTCAACCTATCACAAATAAAAATCGACCAGCTAACAATGGGGGCACTATCGATGGGCCGAAACTATGTAATTCAACCTTCAGATAAGAGCGATATTGATTTTAATTAAGCAGTCAATTTTCTATTTGGACAAACAGCCGACTTACAATATAGTAACATTGATTTTAAAAACTGGCTTAAAGCAACTTTAGTTGATCAGATTTCAGCATGCATTTAAAGATACCAGAAGAAACGCAGACATCGAAATAAAACGTACTGATAAAGGCAAGAGCCCCTTTTTAATGGAATAATCAGATTAAATACAAAATATGCAGAATGTGTTGAATGACAGTACAAAATACACGCCTGGAGAGTAAATCAGATTAAATAGACAAAGTTGAGCGCAAAAGTAATACATGAAATAAAAATTTTACCAATGCCAGTTAAATTGATGAGGCCTTTCCACAGAAGCTCAAGTCAGTTATATCAACTACACCAACAATGTACGAATAACCAAAAACAAAAACGATTATCCTAAGAAACCAATATGATCAATGATAAATTCACCATTACATACACTGGCTAAATGGTTAGTCCATATACTGGAACCATTACTGAAACTACGAGGTAATTATTAAATTGCCGACATGCTAACTAGGCATGTAATCAATAGCCTTTTAGTCATCATAAGCACTTCTGTTTTCGTTATTACAGTTCAAACGTTTATACACGGCTTCGATGGGGTTTTTTGGTCACACAAAATTCGCACAAACAAGATATAAAAACGGTTTCAACTCCTAATTAAATGTATAACTTCTGTGTAGCATGCTCTCGGAGCAACAGACTATGTAAGATCAAATATAGCTTTTCCCATTCTTATAAATAGATTTCGCATGGGGCTTACATAGTCCGATGCCAAACTGTTTAGTTATATTTCTCCTACTGGAACTTTCCGACTAATACATACTTCTGAGTATACCTAATAATTTATTAGTTTCTTACTTTATTATAACTTTGCGCATTTAGTCAAGTTAACTCTCAGATTGTAAATATGAACAGGACTTTAGTATGAATGCTAACATTGTTTACGCAAGAAAAATTCAAATACCTAAATGATGTAGTTTAAATTAATGTTATCGATTGAAAACCAGCATAAAGAGAATAAGTCAACAAAAATGGATTTAAATGAATTAGTGAATTAAATCACTTGATTAAATTAACTAATTACCATCGAAATTAAGAAAATATTGTAAGGGCTCTGGCATTATCGAAATTAAGCACAACCACACACTTAAAAAACAGTGCATACATTCGAACTACATTTAGCTAGACGTAGTGTAAACAAGTCTACGGAATACTGATTTGTGGTTATGAATTTCGACAGGAAAGTAAAAGTTGTACAACGAAACTAGAGAAAAAAAGAAAACGAAATATTAATGAAAGCAATTAGAAATGAATCACGCGCGGTGACAATATTCACACTCAGAGATAAAATATATTAATGCATTTATTTACCATGCAAGAACGATAAATTGGACATAAATAAAATTAGCAACCAAAATTGATATAAACAAATCCTATGTTTATTTTGTGATAACGGATAACGACATTTTCTCTCGTACTCTCTCTCTCCCCGTTATTTCAAAATCTGCTAAATGTATACTTATGTATCCCATGGTATCAATAGTATGCAGCTTCGTTACAACAGAAACATTTAATGTTAATACTACAACATGTTCACTATTAAGACTACATCGCTCTAGTAGAAGAGTTTTTAGGCTATTTAATGCATTACTAGCATATAATGACCGTTGAAAATATGAGTAAAAGACTTAAGAGGTGAGACAGCTGCATTATTTTTTATTATTAATATAGTCATTTGCTATTAGATCGATTGGATACCGAAGATTTGCTGGAGTAATTAATAAAAAGCAGCTTCTTAATCCAGTGTTGAAAGCATCGCACAGAGCGAAAAATCAGAAAAACTGTGAAGTTATGTAAGCGACATGACGATCAGCATTCGCTGTGCAGCTAGCGGGACTGCAAGAGGATGGTCAGTGGATAATTAATGAGATTTTCAAGAGAAGCGCGAAAGAAATAACGATTTTGAGGAATAGAATTGTTCCGTGCAACTACATATTTATTATAAAACATAAATCAATTGGACATAGAGGAAAAAATTTGAAAAATGAACTACCAAACCTGATGTTTGTTTTAGATAAACATTGGAATCATAGCGACTGTAAAAAATAGTTTAACAGGATAGCATAACTATTTCGGTTACAGCTAAAAATAAATGATTATCAATACAAATAAAGTTCCAAGAAAATGTTTAGCAATATGAATGAACTGACGTAACTATCTGAATAACGTAATCAATTAAAACTTTTCGCAATGATCTGGAACAAATTATAAACAAATGTTATTTTAAAGAGAAAAAAGTGAGAGCACGAGGAAAATAGTTCAGGAAGCCTAATAATAAGCGAAAAACCACGAAAATAAATGTAACAGAGCCAGAGCATTCTATTTCTACAAAATGTAAAGGAGCGGCCTTCATCCTTAAGCCGAAATTACAGTGTAAGGTTTAATGTTTACATATCTATAATTAAACTGTTTCTTCATTTAAAATCGTAAATCATAGAGCTTATAGTCTAAGGAAATACGACGAGAAAATATAAGTTTATACAAATTAATCATTTTCATTCAAGGATACAATTTTATTAGTATAGATCGTATTTCCGTCAAATTTATAAAAAATTTAACCAAACAGTTAACGAAATTTCCTAAGGATGTGATGTCCCGCAAATTTTCAAGAAATTTTTTTAGCTTTTGGTAATCATAAACCAAATTCTGAAAAATATATTCAAAATATGTATACCGTAATCGGTTTCCAAAATTTAGATGGAATAAAAGAAAGATAGAAGTAACGCCGTTCTAATTTCACATATTCCAGAATAAGATTATTAAGTGTCATTGAAGAAGTTTCAGAAATTAAGCAAATGTTCCCTAAATATTTCGCCTAAAATGTAGCAAAGACAAATACCAATTTTAACTTAAACTGGTCATCGGTATTGAAAATAAAATGAGGTACATCCTTCAATAAATCACGAGCATGTTTAGACATCACAATAAATAAAAAATAAATTAATTGCTAGATAAAATTCAAAACAATATTATTGGCAATATATAAATATTAGATTGAGTAAATAAAATCCAACAACCAAATATTTATGCTACAATTGATATTAAGCTAAAGGCCAAAATTAAAATTAAAATCTGTATAAAATGCGTACATATGTCTGTTAAATCATTGCATGTTTTTCTATACAAATCTTAATATGTTGGTGATAAATGTTCAAATATCTTAACTAAGAAACATTCTAATTGGCGCTTAGATATAACAAGGTGTAAAACACCCCCGCTTCAAGTACATGCCGTACAACGATTACAAAGTAGTGAGGTGCCAAGACGGCTGAACATAAGTACTGTTGATGGCCTTTATTTGGGCCAGAATTGCGTTGTCAGGCAAATGCCGAGAAAGTTTTATAGCATAACAGTGTCTAGAAGTACTCCTAGACACTTGAAACAGGCTCTGGTATACTGGCTAGTGTTCCTTCTGTAATGGCATTGAATTCAGCGGCGAGAGACTGTGTGCAAGCTGAGAGTTGTCTCGTTGAAGAAATGCGTCAGCATCGTGGTGACTGGCACTCGTAGAGGTCCAATATATAGATATTGCTATTTCTAACTAAATTTGCAGCGACAAGATTGGCGGGACTCTACTTGTGAAGCCAGTTGTAACGACACAAATCAATCGCCGATATATTGCGTAAATTAAATTCAAATTTATTTACGTTGCATCAATGAGAAAAAAGCAAAATTGCCGTTTAACCACGTTTAACCAATAGTGTGCAAGTAGACATATTGCATGCTATTTAAGCACGGTAATTTACCATGCAAGTCAGTTGTCGTCGTATCTGCGTTCTGCCTCGTGTTACACATGTGCGTGCTGTCGGCTGTCAATAACTACGCTGGATATTGATTTGTTTCACCAACAATCGGCAACATTCGTGACTCACCGTGTTACTCTTCAACCAGCAAGACCAGCCAATTAATGCAGAACTTCAACCAAATCGTCCACATCGTGATAACAACAGCAGGAACCACAACCAGAGTCCACCCAAGGAACAGAACATCAACTTACACATATATAACTTACGCGAACGCCGCCAAGGCCCTCTTAAGGGCCCCCATATCAGTAACTAATCTCTATTCAGAGCACCTTAACCGAGTTTGTAACGTCATACGGCATTTACTTGAAGCCGGGGCGCTTACAAAATTGGCGACCGCGCCAGGATATTGATTATTGTTCTGATTTTTTTTGGTATAAATAAAATTGACTTCCTTTTTCATCTATTTGGGATAAATAGATTGACATTTGTGTTTTCTTTACCCTGATCGTGGTTTTCTGGGAAATCTGTTGGATATATATTCGTGGATTTGTGGGGATAATTATAATACATTGTCATCAAAGGCCAACGGGGCCTCTGTTTAACTTTCCTACGTACGAAACGGCACCGTACGTACTCGTCAAACTCAATTTCGGATTTTTGGAAACAGTGACTTTTTGTTCTGCGCTCACTCAACTGTGGAAGCTGTTTGTGGGTAAGCGTTTCGTTAAAGTTTATTTATACATTTTCATATTGCTTATAAATTTATGCTTTTAAGATCCCGTAAGATTGTTAAAATGTCAGGTCCAATTTTAGATATTGATGTTCCTGTTTGGGATGGAGATAGTGAGCTATTCTTTATGCGCGTAGACTCCGCTTTCTCCCCGTTTCCTGATTATGACAGTCATCAAAAACTGTCGAACGTTTTTGCTAAACTACCTTCTGAATTGCAGCGACGGATTTATCCTAAGCTTGAGGCCATTAGGAAGCTACCTAATCCCATTTTGGGCCTACAAAACGAGGTAGAATCCTTGCTTGGACCCACGGAAACTGAGCAGATAATAAACAAATATGCGCAGTTAGATATGCCAAATCTTGGCCCCATAGAAATACTGAGGGAATTACGGAAACGTTGGTATAAAACCAACATTTCTGACCATGAGGCTAAGGTTGTTTTTATTAACAATCTTCCCCAAACATTAAAACTCTTTGCCAGACAACTTCCCAACACTCTCTCTATAGATGACTTATCTGAGAGATGTGAGTTAGAATATAGGGTTTTTGGAACCCAAAGTGAATCCATCATCCTTTTCTTCACCCCCGCAAGATGATAGAATCTCCTCTTTAGAGAGAACAGTGGCGAACATGGCCAAAGTTCTATAAGGATTGGCCATTACCAAATCCGAGATAAATCAAGTGAATGCTCGACCAAAATTCGTTTCCAAGTCAAATTATAATGGTAGGCGGCGATCGAGATCTCCGCAATCCTTTAATAAATATGCCCCAAAGAACTGGTGTTATAAACACCAGAAGTTTTTTATGCTTGCCAAGTTTGTCTTTGTCGTTCCGAAGAATTTCCGAATGAGTGTCAATTACCACAGCTGACGGAGAGGACAACAGACCGCAGGCACAAGGGTGCATCAGTATTGGGAAACGTCTGGAGCAGGAAGTAGAAGACCGTACTTTCTGCACATCAACGGCATCAACGGCGCTACAGGGAAGAAGCCAAGTACAATCCGACATCCCTTTCGTCTTTTTTCGTCCACGCCGAATTTTTCACATAGAGAACCAAACAGACAATGCCGGTCGCAATCACCAGCCTACATGTTTGCATGACCTGGCCAAACAGCCCAACGAACTTCTGCACCTTCTTGATTTCAAAACTGGCGAAGAGTTCATCGTAGACACAGGTGCGGCAGTCTCAGTTCTCAAAGGTGATTCAATGGCTGAGATGTCGCTAGGCGTTCTTCTCGCAACAGCTACAGGCGAGCCCATACCAACTTATGGCTGCTAATACCGCACACTCAACATAGGTCTACGACGTGAATTTTCCCACAACTTCATCATTGCCAAGGTCTCACATAATATAATAGGCCTTAATTTCCTTCTAAAATTTCGGCTCATTGTTGATCTTGCCAATTAAAAGATCATCGACCCCTCCACCGGACTTGAGCAAAGTTTTTGGACACTTGCCTCCGAGCGTTTGGAGTTTCAGGTCATTCAGCCAACCCCAGTGCATCATTCAGCAGAGATATCAGCAGCTCTTCGAAAATACAAATCGCTTTTTGATCTTAACAAGTCAGAGCTACGAGTCTCCAACACGATGCATCATATCGTCACAGAAGGACAACCTATTGCATTCAAGAAGCGACCACTGGCTCCTGCTAAGCTTAAAGCTGCCCAAGAAGAATTCTCAAGGCTTTTGGAAGAGGGAATCATCAGACCATCGAAAAGTTCATGGCGTCACCACTGCACTTAGTCTCAAAATCAAACGGATCGTACAGAGCCTGTGGAGACTACCGTAAGCTAAATTCAGTGACAAAATCTGATGCATATCCTATTCCAAATATCAACACATTACTTGAAAAACTCAACGGCAGCAATTTCTTCTCAGTGATTGACCTCAGACAAGCGTACCATCACATACCGGTAGCACCAGAGGATATCGAGAAAACTGCAGTCATCACTCCATTTGGCCTTTTTGAATATCTTTACATGCCTTTTTGACTCAAGTGTGCTACTCAGACATTTCAAAGATTCATAGACAACATACTTCGCGACGACTCTGCTTATTGTATGTCATATCTCGATGACATTATGTTATTCAGTCCAGATCTAGAATCTCATGCGAAACATCTACGAAATGTCCTCTCACGCTTATCCAACCACGGACTCAAGATCAACTGTGACAAGACGCAGATTGCAACTTCATCCGTCGACTTCTTAGGGCATCGTATCACGGCCCAAGGTATTCAACCGTTGCTGTCAAAGACGAATTCAATCAAGAATATCAAGTCACCAAGGACTTTGAGCGATTTGCAGAAAATCCTGGGAGTACTAAACTATTATCGCAAGTTCCTTCCAGGCCTTTCAAAACAACTTTATCCTTTGTGCAGGCACCTGCGGAACCGAAAAGGACTTAGCAAGAATTCCATCATTGCTTGGTCATAGGAAGACGAGGAATTACTTCGACTTGCCATCAACTCGTTAGCAAATGCCACAATGCTGACGCATCCAGATTTTGAAAAGCCATTTCTACTCACGACAGATGCTTCTGAATTCGCTATTGGAGCCACTTTGGAACAAGAGATCGGCGGAGTTCGGAAGCCTATCAGTTTCTACTCGCGTACTCTCCAACCAGTAGAAACGAGGTACGACACTTTCGGCCGAGAACTTCTCGCCATCCAACGACGCAGTGCGCCATTTCATCAGCATCATTGGCAGTAGCAGATTTGTTGTTTTCACAGATCATGCACAACTAGTTAGCGCACTTCTAAACGCAACTTCATCTATCGCCATGTACCCTGCCAGAGTGGAAAGACAGCTTTCTCGTCTAAGCGAATGGCAATTTGACGTCTTTCACGTCAAGAGCAAACAGAACTTCATTGCAGATGCCCTGTCCAGGCCAGACGTCTCTCTACACCACCACCTTCTGCTGTCACCAACCTTCAACTGAACAACGCGGTGACATTCATATTCAAAGATCAATAGCACGTCACCCAACCAAATTCATATGCCGTCTGAGGGAAGGCTTACCAATTGTTTACTTCACGGGTACGCAGCCCAACAAGCCAGTTCTGCTGACCAGCCTTCAGAGAAAAGTTTTCGATTCAATTCACTCAATTTCTCACCCAGGAAGCCAAGCGACTGTCCGACTTCTTACAGATCGTTTCTGGGGTCACAGACTTAGGCAGAATGTTAAACGATAGGTCTCAGAGTGTGCAATTTGTCAGAAAAACAAGATCACACGACACACTCGTTCTAAGTTGCAACATTTTCGATCTACTTCTCGCCTAGACATCGTCCACATCGACATAGTTCATCTGACAAAGGTTCAAGGTTTCAGCCACCTTCTAACTATGATCGATAGATTTACACGGTGGCCTGCGGCATTACCTCTTGGCACCATTTCTGCAGACGAAGAAACTAACGGTTTTATCTCTGCATGGATATCCAATTACGGTGTTCCCAATGAGGTCATCACGGACAGAGGCACTTGCTTCTCATCTGATCGTTTCAAAACCACCTTGCGGTACATGGGATGCATCTTACGCCAGATGACTGCCTACCATCCCCAAGCTAATGGCATGGTAGAGAGAATGCATAGGGAACTCAAAGCAGCTTTAGCATCCTCGTCTATTAATGGCAACTGGGTCGATGCACTACCTTTAGTTCTGCTTGCCATGCGTTCCCGTACTTGTGAATCCATTAAAACGTCTGCGTTACAACTTTTGTATGGCATGGATCTACGCCTGCCTAGTCAGCTCCCACGTCTACTACCGGCACAAGATGACCACAAAACGAAGCTACCCGCCTTCGACTTCATTTCGGTAACATGTCCGAACAGCAGCCGAGACACACGCCTCGTCCAGTCTTCGTTCACCCACAGCTCCACAGCTGCAAGAGAGTACTCGTTCGCAACAATAATGCTGTTGCACCACTACAACCCAAGTATCGCGGTCCTTACCCGATTTTGCTCAAACAACCAAAATACTTCATCATTATGCAAGGCGCTACACCGACATCAGTAAGCATAGACAGGTTAAAACCGTTTATCGAACCACCTGATCCTGAGAGTGTTCAACCTTCTACACACGTCTCAGGCTCCGTCTGCCCACAATCTCAATAACCTGCTTTGTATAACGCGTAATTAATTTTTTTTAAACATTAACATTAACTATAAATTTTTTTAACCTTTCGTTATTTTTAGTATTTGTCTCACGTGGCATAACCAGCTGTTCTTAGCTAACAATTGTGTAGCATTTTTGAACAGTTCTTTGGTATTATGCCATCTCTGAGGCAATGTTCGTGTACATATTTTTATGCAGTTACCTTTGATTTTAATGTATATATTTTTACATTATGTATTTCTCACACATGACATTACACTGCCTATTTTGGTATGACCAGCTACTTAGAGCTAACGCTTTCGTGTAGCAACACTAAGTAGTGATCAGCTTCATATCATGGTACAGGCCACTTTCAATGCATATTTCAACTTTATCAATTGCACAAAGACCACTCTACAAATTTCATGACCACAACGTCGAGCACTCTAGCTCCTTTGGTCGTATACAAACACATTGACAACGATCCAACCTGCTTAGGTTTTAACTTAAACCTGGCAAATTCAGAGGCGATTTACCTCGAAATCTTCACGCTGCGGCTCCAAAAACTTACACTGCTCTATTTTGCCTCACGTGCTATGACCGACCACTAGAGCTAACAATTTGTGTAGCAATTCCTAGTGGTTACCTGGCATCATATCATTGTTGAAGCAACCAACAAGCATATTTAAGCCCAGCACTTATGGTTCATCATATTTTTGCTTAACTTGGTTCGAACTCTGTCATGCATTTCTTATCTAGCCTCGCAGAGAGGAATATTTTTTTCTTTTTTTCAGAGAGGAAGGTGTTGTAACGACACAAATCAATCGCCGACATATTGCGTAAATTAAATTCAAATTTATTTACGTTGCACCAATGAGGAAAAAGCAAATTGCCGTTTAACCACGTTTAACCAATAGTAGTACAAGTAGACATATTGCATGCTATTTAAGCACGGTAATTTACCATGCAAGTCAGTTGGTCGTATCTGCGTTCTGCCTCGTGTTACACATGTGCGTGCTGTCGGCTGTCAATAACTACGCTGGATATTGATTTGTTTCACCAACAATTGGCAACATTCGTGACTCACCGTGTTACTCTTCAACCAGCAAGACGAGCCAATTAATGCAGAACTTCAACCAAATCGTCCACTCGTGATAACAACAGCAGGAACCACAACCAGAGTCCACCCAAGGAACAGAACATCAACTTACATATATATAACTTACGCGAACGCCGCCAAGGCCCTCTTAAGGGCCCCCATATCAGTAACTAATCTCTATTCAGAGCACCTTAACCGAGTTTGTAACGTCGTACGGCATTTACTTGAAGCCGGGGCGTTTACAGTGTCTATAAGTACTCCTAGACACTTAAAACAGGCTCTGGTATACTGGCTAGTGTTCCTTCTGTTATGGCATTGAAATCAGCGGCGAGAGACTGTGTGAAAGCTGAGAGTTGTCTCGTTGAAGATCTGCGTCAACATCGTGGTGAATGGCACTCGTAGAGGTCCAATATATAGATATTGCTCTATCTAACTAAATTTGCAGCGACAAGATTGGCGGGACTCTACTTGTGAAGCCAGTTGAGAAGTCAGCGCAGGTGAACAGTCAGTGTGACAGGAGACAGCACGTAGACGTAGTGCGCAGCAGAAATCAAACGTGATTACTGACTAGCATGGTAAATGCGCCGTGCTTATATACTGTTGAAACCGAAAGCTCGCACGCCATTGATTAACGACAAATTTTGCTTGTTTTAATTGGTCTCGCGTATGTAAACGCCCCCAGCTTCAAGTAAATGTCGTACGACGTTATAAAGTCGGTTTTAGTGCTTTAAATACGAAGTTAGTACTGTTGGGGGGTCCTAGACTCTTGAGACCAGCTCGGGTTGACTTGGGTTGTGGTTCCTTCTGTTGTGGCGTTGATCTCTCGCTAAGTAACTTCATTGAAGTTCTGCAGTAATTGGCTCCTCTCCCTAGTTGTACAGCAACAAGATTGGCGTGACTGATATTGCCAATGTGTGTGGTGCGAGGCCAAAAATCAGCTAACGTCAAAGGTAGTACACAATACGTCGGAGAAACGCACAGCAGAAGGCAAACGCGACAACTGAACTGCATGATAAATTCACCGTGCATAAATAGCAATTTAATTGCAATATATAGCTACTTGCACACAATTGGTTAAAGGCAAGTTTCGCTTTTTTATTTGTGCATCGTAAATCGAATTAAATTTAATTTACGCAATATATCGGCAATTCGTTTTTAACGTTACATGTAAATTAAATTTGAATTTCAATTACGCAATATGTCGGTGAATAGTCCTTGCGCCGTTACAAAGGTAAATTCGAATAGATTGCGTGATGCCACAGATAGCATTCTGCGCAAAGTTACAAAGCGTACATGGTAATGAGTACTGTTAGTGACCATTAAGAGCGCCTAGGAAACATTCAGCTGTTATTGATGTGATGTAGCGTCCTTCGTCACTACCATAGCAGAGACCCTGTGTTGCAAGATCCATTATTCTAATGTGTCTGGAATGATCAACAAAAAATTCTTCATTCCTTTCAGCACATACCCTTAGACTAACTTTCGTAAGCACTTCGGTCTTATGCTTCGCACTCACACGATTAATGCTGTTATCCATTATATTAGAATAAGATTTATTACAATCTATTAATTAGAGCAAAGTGCAAATGTTCATTGCCTCACTGATTACCATACTATACCTTTAAGAATGCGAAGACCTTAAACATAGAGAAACAAATCAGTTTACCTGTGACGATTTTGAGATCGGTTCTGAGATATCCTTAAGAATAAAAATTTGTAGTTAATAAGTGAATTTATTATTAGGATTCAGATACAACTGCAATCTAACATTGCAACTTTGTCAACAAAATCTCAAAAAGTATTAATTTTTCAGTCAATTAAGATAAGACATAAAATTCGCTTATGTGTTTATTTGATTTTCTGTTGCTGATCACATTATCCTTATCTTTTGTTCAACCACAAGAAAGTATAGTCATAATCCAAATGAAAAAGATCAATAAGATTGTATATATTTTATAGTCCGGTACATAAACATTTAAAAGACATCTTAGATCGAAGCATCTCCCTAAGCCCCTTTGGCAATTGATTGTAAATTTTATTAACTTATGAAAAAGAAAAGAACTTCCAGGCAACATTTCCAACCAAAGGAGGACAGACCGCCAAATATCCAGATCTAGTTTATACTACCTGCATTTTCCACTGATTAAAGTGGAATAATTTTATACCATAGCACATCCGACAAAAACATAAAATTTGCCGTGATACAAACTTTAATCTACTGGCATATATTGTGCGAGACGCTGGGCAATATGTTTCATAACTTTTCTTTCTATATCCTTTAGCTTATATGACAAACCCTTTTTCATTCGATTTCAAGTAGTGGAAACATATTACATTATCGGTCTAATCCAAATGGTATAAATTTATAATCTTATATCGTTCGATAAGATATTTCAATTTATTAGCGCCCAACTGTTATACGCACAGCAGCTGTAAATTTATTATTTATGCCTAAATACTTAATTTCTTTCTGAGTTATAATCTCGAAGACATCATCAATCAAAGCATCATGAAAATAAACATTATAAAATTCTGTTCAGTTACCGATTTTAATGTTTGCGTCTTTGTACCTTTTCTTCTGAGCCCTAATATTAATAAATAACTACACAAGACAGAAATCTAATGTTGCGTTAGTTTGGAAAAACTCGATATTTTTCGGATCTATTGGAAAGATGGTCTTTAAATCATCAACAAATTTATAAACACGACCATTATGGACCTTAGTTTATAAATGTGCAAATATGATTTTAAATAAAATTTGCCCCAATCTTCATCTTTGTGAAGCTTCACTTATTACTTTTAGCGGTCTTGATCTCAAATTATTTACTTGATTACCCATTCTCCTATTATATAAATTGTACCTGAGTAATCTAAAATATTCGGTCAATGGTCAACGATTTATTCGTCATCTAAACAGCATAAAAGATGTTGAATCAAAAGATTTTGAGATATCTATAAAGATAATTTATGCTTTAACTTTACCTAATCGAATGTAATTACATTTTTTTCAATTGGATAGAATATTGGTAATTGTCGAGCGATCTCTCGTAAAGCCATGTTGGCTTCTGTCAAAATCAACCGGCGACATAAATTCTAAATTATCTAGTATCAGTTATTCTATTATCTTAAAAAATTAAGGGATAATATAATTTAGTCTTTAATAATTGGCTCAAGTTTGTTTACTTACCTTAGTTAGCGGTTTAGCTATGGTCGTTAGAATATCGATTGGTATTTTTCCATCCTTCAAAATTCTGTTTATAAAAATGCAGAGGGCAGTCAGAAAAATTAAAGGTATTTGAAGTAGGTTATCAACCGATATACCAAAGTGATATTTTTGTTGTTTAGATTTCACTTCTAAAATTAATTTCATAAATGCATCAATCTCAACAACAAGTTCTGATTCCTAGTTATCCAAAAGATCAGTTAGATACATAATATTGCTTTTTTCTGTGGAATACATATCAAATTACCAAATAATTTCTACAATTCACAGAGAAATCCATGCTCTGTTTTATTCACCGAAAATATGAGCTTTCAGTTCTCCTTATATTTAATGTAATAATTTAGGGGTTTGTATCCTAGTCTAGGATTGCTCTATAGTTTAGTCAGTATGATTCTTCCTGATCTTTGACGGTATATCAGTAGTAATGAATTAATTTCATTATCAATGAAATCTAACCTCATTTTTATTACCATTGATAAGACTACATTCCAGTATATTATATCGTTTAATTCTTAGTTTAATTAATTTTCTAACGATACATTTTGTAAGTTATCCGTAAACGTAGATATATGAAATAGATAAGATAATAACGTTGAAACAGAAGAAACAAATTCATCAGTGTTCATAAAGTAAAAACATTTATAATCAAACATTACACTTAATTCTCTGAAAAGATTCCATTTAATTCTGGAACATTGCATGTGTGCATTCTCAAAAGTATGTTTCTGTCTTCTGCCACTCAAATTGTTCCATCGTAAATTAATTTGTTTTTGATCCAATTATTTAAAGTAATTTACAACGAAATAACTGTGCCAGTTACCCGACTCACATCCTAAATATACACGATTTAAGCATTCCAAACCTCCAGTTAATTCGTTTATAATTTGCTTTAGAGCATGATTAGAGAAAAGATTGGTTATTTCACAGTCATGCGTTTTATTAAACTCGCCTACCACCAAGTTATAGAATAGAATATAGAATAGAATATCTTTATTTGGATTCAAACCACACATATTCCATCAAATAATAAAATTGGAAATTGTACAATATATATTTAAAAAAATTATCACATCACAATAATTGTGCAATTAATCTCATGTAGATAGGTACAATACAATATATCAATATCAGAAAGTTCGACTGAAAAGAATAATATATACATCATCAAATTAGGAACAATTAAGGTATAATTCGAGTGTAACATTATGCAAAAATTGAGAACCATGACTAGCAATTGATTGTATGTAAAGTTAACTAATTTGAAGAAATAGTGTATAAAATTTCAATTATAATAATACAAAACCATGACAGTCCAACATAAATTAAAAAGAATCGGTAAAATTACATAATCAGTTAAAATTGTATACGGAGGCCTGTAGACTTTTGTTAGATCAAATTTTCAATTTGTATTTATATAAAATCAATGAAAGTACTTTGTTCATTAGTATGCAACATTTTCGCATTTAACGAAGATTTACAATAAATAAGTTCCTCTCCACCTCATTTATCCAAGGATCTTTATTTTATAAATACGGAAGAATGAGGGATTTCAAATTCATTGGTTTTAATGTTCTTACTAAGCTAAGTTTGAGATAATATTGTAAAATCAAAATCGTTACTCATTATTAAATTATACAGAAAAAAATTATTGTTCTTTATACTACTAATATTGACATAAAATAATGTATATGTAACGTATGGCTTATCTATATTGTTTTCAATATCCAATGAATTATCGACAATTTGAAAAAATATCCAAACAATACAATGTTTAAAGAAGACATAGCTTTGTTTAAATAACCTGTGGTAAATTTAAATGCCCAAAAATAAAACTTACTTTTTATTTGGGAAGTTAATCGACCGTCACATACACCCTCATGTTTAATACGTATGCTCAGTCATAAATGTAGTCATCATTCTACGAATTATTGACGACACTTCCAGAAGGAGTTTTTCGATATCGTTTTTTACCCGGCTAGATTTAATTTTTATATAGTGTTGATCTCTTTCTTCTATTTTCTTGGATATATGCTGCACCTTTTTCACTTTTGTTTGGCTTTTGCTCATTCTCTCACACCTTTGAATCAAATCTCACCTCAGGCTCTATGTGTTTGGATTGGTGTTTCTCGTCAGTCTTCTCCTTTATCCAGGTAAACTGTGGAACGCAACAGTGCTACACACTACTCTGTTCCATTCACTTATGTGAATGCATTTTTATCAGTGATACGACTGACTTTGAATGACTTCTAAAAAACGGATTCAGACAATTTTTTCTGTTCTTGTTGATAACGTATCCATTACACGCCTGCTATAAATATGAAGATACATAGCATTTCGAGCTTGAACATTTAGACTTGGTTATAGATGAGCGATTTATGTGCTCCATCTGTACTCCTACAAATCTATCTACTAAGCTAGAGGTACAATCTAGACAGCTTGGGGTGTGTATTGGAAGATCTCCAAGTAACGTCAGTGGCTCTCCATAAACAAGCTCTACTGTGGATGTTAATAGCTGTTTTCTGTACCAGTGTTGCGTTGCAAACAGAACTTTAGGCAAATCATGTACCAAACTAGATCCTATAATGCCGTATAATGTAACATTCAATTCATTGTGCAGCTTCCCGACCATCCCATTAGCTCTGGGAATGTATGCACTTGTGTGTCTCACTTCAACTACCATAACATTCAATGATCAGAGAAAGAATTCAGACACAAACTGATTTCCACAATCACTAGTTACCATTACCGGTGCATCATATCGTGAGACCCAATTGTAAAAGAACATAAGTAGAGCATCACTTGCTGTTATATCATTTAGGATTGAAGCTTCAAACTGACGACTGAACCGATCAACCATTGTGAGAAGTTACCATTGAGGAGAGATTTCTGGCATATCTACAATATCAATGTGTAAATGCATAAAAAAACTGGCTGTTATGCCAATTTTTTTTCATTCACCAAACTTCGCAAGTTTGACACCTGGTGCGTATCCTTACCAATAACTTAGGCCAAACATATCTATCCGTAACCAAACAGATATTTTCCTTAATGGAAGGGTGACCGAATTTTTGTAGTGTTTGAATTATATTGCACTTTAATTCCAACGTTGCATACGTTCTACCTGTACTCCTAGATACTTTATTCGTCCAAGTAGTGCTTGAAATGCAGCACTGAAGCATAAACTACAATTAAATCCTTTCTCAGCTTGTGACATCGCTTTTCACAATCTTGGAGTATCTTACAATAAAATCATATCAACTTGACGGAATTATTATCTCTCTGATGTAGCATTGATCTTATAGCTACATAGGAAGCAGCTTTGACAAGATCAAAGGGCTTAGTCCAGTCCACATATGCAAATGTGATTGTTTAATTAAACAGTTCTTTTTTTCATTTTGGCTAAATTGATAGGCCAGAACTTCTTTATTGTATTTATTTCACGCACGAAATTTTGAGTTCACAATCAGAAAAGTTCAGCAAAACCTAGTTTAAAACGACGGTTATACCTTATCATACCACAAAATCTATACAGTTAGCGAAAATTAGGGGTTCCGGCATATCTTTGATTGGCGGAACCTTATCCTCCAAGAATTTAATTCCCTCTATGAAAGTTTAGTTTCCATCAATTTATTCGGTTGCGCAACAAACGTGCTTTTCTCCGATTTGCAACCATACCATAGTATTCCAGCTTTGATGGCTCAGTGCGCAAGTGATCTCGGTGTTCTTTCCGAAATTGAATACATATAATTATGTTGTCTATGTACACCCGAACAAATGGGCGGTCTTCAAGTATTTTCTTTGTTAGATGCTGGAATGTTTGACTTTCATTCTTGAATCCAACAGACATGCATAGAAACTCATGCGGTTCACCTCCAAGAAATTGCACTGTGATATTATTGTAGCCACTGCCTCTATAAGCTCTTGATGTTACCCTTTATATATACCCTTTAACAAAGTAATCTTGTTCGGTGTAGAATACGAATTTTTTTTCGTTATTGAATTCAACAGTCGATAATTACAACAAATCCTTCTTTGTCCCGTCTTAGGCTTGGCAACTAACACTATTGGAGACGCAATTTTGGAATTTGAGCACCTAAAAATTCGTTCCTCCTTTAATCGCTAAAATTCTTTGATAGCAATCTGTCGCATTTGCTGCGCTGACTATTGAGCCTTAGGTGAACAGGATAATTTTGCTACGAATTCGATTTGGTGTACATATCCTGTATTCCGCCCATTACGTTTGGCATTAAACGGTAGAAATACTGCCAGGTGTTTTATCAATAACTTCCGCTAAGTCATCAGCGACGACATATCTGGATAAGCGTATTAACTTAACCACGGGGGTCTCATTCTCAGTATGTGTCATTACCCCCGTGCCTTGAACAATATTCCGAATCTTTGAATTTAACGCCAGGTTGAAATGAATGAAAAAATCCATCCCAATGATGTTCCTTATTATGTCAGCGACCATGAAGTTTCACGTAAACAATAAATTGTGCCCTAGTGTTAGTGAAAATTCTTTGATGCCATTTACCGTTATTGGACTTCCGTAGGCGGCCCATAGTTGGTATTCGAATTTGGGGCAAACAATTTCCGCCACATCGGATCAAACTATTCTCACTTAGGTACCCATGTTTATTAAGAATTTAAAACCACTTGGTTTATCTGTTATGATGAATTTGTTGCTGTTATAGCCACCAACCTTCTCCAGATCTCCTTCATAACGAAATCTAACAGTTTTTCTGACTAAGCCAGAGCGCATGTCTTCCATCCGAGCTCTCGGACCTAACTTAGATGATTTCAGAATAACTCGAATAGACATCCCTTAGAGTCTTCCATGCGCAAAAGACATCACTCGCGTGGTCATTGAACACCATCACGATGCTTATCTCACTGGCACTTTTTGTTCATCCTTTGACCACGAGAAGATGTCCTAGCTCTGCATGAAATTTTGATTTTTTGTTTCTCCAAACACATATCTCGTCATTAGATACTAAGTTTATACTCCAAAGCCAAGATAATTTATAGATTTCTCGGAATTAATGCTCATGATTCGAGACTGTATTTAGGGCATATACCATCGAATCCTGTTTTTTGCATACTATATTCAATCTTTTGAGCTTCTCTTACCACTCTAATTCTAACGCATCATATATATGCAAAGTGTCTCTTAATCTTACAGACAAATCAGATACAAATACATTATTAACAACTTATAGAAGGATATCAAGCCAAATAGATTTGGCAAGAAATATGTCAAAAAATTCAGGTAGAGGTTGGTTTCATATTTTACTTGACGTAGTAAGTCAGTCATTTGCTCACTTCTTTCGGATTGATATGGCCTTTGAAGCTCTTACACTTGAAACTAAATGAAATATGGTTCGTTGTTTACGATGAATCTCTTACATCTGGTAATGACCACCAGGCCGATACAAACATTTATGTTGAGTCGATAATCATTCTTATTTTGAAAAACATTTTCGCGTCATTAATCCAATCAGTGTGATTATCTGATCTTTACGTAATGAGACAAATTGCAAATATGGTTGCGATTGATGAGGTCTTCAATTTTGTAGAGCTCTCAACATATTGGATCTTTTGTAGACAATATTTGGTCACTTTCATATGAGAGCTTCTGTTTTGCCAGATCCTTTATTCCAATGTATCTGGAATGATAACCAAATTTAAAACAGCTAAATACCCATGCCTTTCAGCAATTTCCCTAGGGCTAACATTCCAAAGTACGTCAGTAATATGCTCTGCATCCTCAAACTTAATACTGTTGTTCATTATATGAAAAATAATATTTAATACAAACTAGTTGTTATAATAAAGTTCGAATGCTCAATGTCTCACTGATTTTCATAATATTATTTTACCATTGCAAAGACCTTAAAAACGGAGGACCCAATAAATTTAGCTGTGACGTGTTTGAAATCTTTACTGAGATATCTATAAAAATAAAAAAAAAATTGTGGCTAATTCAATAATTTATTATCAAGATTCAGCAGTAAAACATTCAGATACAGCAAATCAGATATAGCTGTGGGCGAAAAATACAAAGGCGAATATTCTTTCAAAAATCTCAAAAATGAATGGATATTATTTTCAACAAAGACAAGACATAAATTTCTATAATTTAAACAAAGTAAATTCCAAAAAAAACAATATTGTTTTAAAGAAATTACATTATTTACTAAACCAACGGTAACTTCAAATACCAAAAAAGAAATATTAAATAATTTTTATATGTTAATTGACCCGCTTAGTGACTTTGATATTTCTGAAAAGATCCCAAATTAATCACAGGTAAATTGCTTGGATTATCTGTTTATAAGGTTTTCATTTTCGCAAAGATATACCTCGACCATCAGTGAGACGGTAAGAATTCACATTCTGTTTTACTAAATCGGTTGTGTTAAATCTTATTTTACCTATAATAGATAATAGAATTAAGCGTGTGGACGAGGAGCAGTTGACCGAAGGACTTATGAAAATTTGCCTAAGGAACTGTGCTGTAAGGAATTCAAAGTTTGTTGTTCTAAATAGCGAAATGGCGATCATGCCAATCACGACATTATTGATAGCAGTATTAATCTCACTAAATTCTGACTAAACGTTCACAGTGGTTTGATTGATAGCGCAAAAATGTTTTTCATACTAACGTTTGTCCTGGCATGGTGAGCATTTTCGGAGAATTTTAATAAGAAAATGTTCAGATTTGCAATTTAACTCATGGAAAATGAAACATTCAATTTATTTGAGCTTTCAGTGGAGGAGCCTCAAAGGAAATATTATCACGAAAGTATGTAGAAAATGACTGGCGTATTACGTCAAGAATAGTTGGGTAACCATCTGCATTTTAGGAAAGATTATATGTGAAATATTTTGGATTTGATAGTATATTTGTAACAGAATTGCTAGCAAGATTAAGTGCCACGTTAGATTTATATATAAAGGAGATCAATGGATTTGATAAAATGTACTGACTACAGACAAATAAGTTGTGCGCCGTAAGAGGAGATATATAACAAGAGTCAAAATACCAACGAATCTCAGAAAGGCTCTTGACCAAAGAGATTAAACTTATTATTCTGCGATGAAATAAGTGTTTGGTGCAATAGAATGTCCAAAAATCAGTCAGAGATAGAATAAATTCTTGTGGTTAACGGGCATGTTCTAAGTGCCATGAAGTTGAATCAGGTAATGTTGTCCAAAGACCATGCGAGTGATGCATTTTGCTGCGTAAGTATGCCGAGCTAGAATTTTCCGAGGATGATGGTCACCGGTGGAAAGACAGCTCTCGCCCATTAGCACGGCGTAGGTCTCTGGGAAACTCGTTGAAACCCCCACAAGCAGGTGACGTAGGTGTTTGCGTATTAAAGGTTCTAATGAGTGCCTATCGGAGTTTTGATTGAATATATGAGCACTAGTACAGTAAAAATGACGGTCAGATTTTATTTAGAAGGATATCTCACGGAGAATAAATCGTCGTCTATGTGGAATTTTATAGTCTCTCACGTAAAGAACAACATCCCTGAGATGAACATTTTGATCAGCAGAAAGCCTATTATCATTTTATATTGAGGCAGAGTCTACATCACTCTACTCAGTGTGGTTTCCAGAGGCTGGATCGCACGAATTCTTATGCATGCAATTTAGACTGAGGGATGCAACTCATAAATTTCATCGTCTGGAGGAGAATGGTTTTCTTGAATGTACAGAGATGATATTATCATATGAAGTCGATGACGAGAAGCACATCGAAAGCACTTAGACATAATGTTGTCAAAACTAAATCATTATTATTTGACTTTCAAACCCGAGGAAAGTAAGATTAGTTGCTCATCAGTAATATTTATTGAACCTTCACTTTCCAAGATGTGAAATAAATCCTTAGAGGATAAGATCTAAGCCACCAAAGAGCTGCAGGAGACCACAAGGTTTCACCAATTGCGTAGATTTCTGTGAATGATCAGTTTTTACCCTCATTCTATACCAGGTTTAACAGGAATTTTGAAATCATTAGATTGACATTTGGTGCATGAATAGAATACAATAACGAAGTTTTGGCCTATCAATTTAACCAAGAGGATAATGAAGAATTCCAAATAAACTAATGAAATTAACACCTATGGATTTGACTAAGCCGTTTGGGTTGGCTTCTGTTGCTTTCGACGTAGCCTTATGGGCAATGCTACGTCGGAGAGAAAATGGTATTTTCATGTCGATTGGACTTTATAGTAGGATATTCTGGGATCACGAAAAGCAGTATGACACGCTTGGGAAAGGTTTAAATGCGCTTACGCTTCGTTGCTGCATTTCAAGCACTACATAAATGGACATTATTTCACCGTATTGACTGATCATAAACCGCTGAAATTTATCCTATGTAAGACCAACATGCTCCAGTTTTCTCGGCGGGTGCATTTCTAATTAACTCTTCTAGCAGAATTTGACTTTATCATATCTCATATGGCAGGAAAGGGAAATGCGATCGTGATCAAACACAGCAGACCCCATAGATCTTATCCGGTTTGAGCTACTTGCCAGCTCTATTGTATTTTTGAACGGATTTTGTGCAACTATTGGTGTAATCGTAGATAGTTGATCATTTATTTATAGTATTGACCAAGATATCAGTGTACACGCGAAAGCGGGTTGGAGATCAATGGTAAAAGGGTGCAGTCTTTAGGAGCCAACCTAGAACATTTTTACTGGTAAAATTAATGTGCAGAATAATTCGAAAAATGCATGAATTGGTTCCTACTTCCATTGAGGAAATTATCGGGTTGGTCAGTGCTAAATATCTATGGCCGATATGTCGAAATAAATAAAGGCTTGGATACGGACATATGTCCCTTGTCATATTTTTTAAGTTTGGTGACATATTAAGACCGAACTAAAAACAATTGTTATATCAGCAAGTCGTTTTATGCATGAAAACATCGATATTTTAGAAGTGCTCGAAATCTCTTGTCAGATATATCTCTTTACAATGGCTGACATTTTTAGTCATCAATTTGAAGTTTCGATCTTAAACGATATAGCGACCCTTGAATTTCTACTTATGCTCTTGCGTAATTGGCTGTCGCTTTATGAAGTATTGGTAAATGTTACTTGAGATTGTGGTAGTCATTTTATGTCAAAGAATGCCATTAGGATTGAAGTCAGCTAAACAAAATCATGCAGACCAATGGCTAATAGTATGGCTGAGAGGCTGCAATACGATGCAATGGACCATTCAGTTTGGTATACGATTGGCCTATAATTTTGCTTGTAATTAAAACATGTATTTAGCGCAGCTAGGAACATCGATAGGAGGGCTTATGTATGAACAGCCATTGAGGTTATTTAGAGATCTCCAACTTGTCTCGATTAGGCCTCCAATACCGTGGATTGCTTTAAATGAGATCCGAGGAACAAATTGATTTTCTTAGCTTCACCTAAAATTATAAGTTCAAGGTCAAATGCTATGTAACTTCAAATTTATAGGTGGCGTCGCATGTAAATGACTAAAAATCTTTTCATAGGTCAGCAAAATGAATCATAATAAGTTGTCGGACTATTGAATAATTTTGAACTGCTGCATCAATTATATAATGCTAAAAAACAATAGAAATTGCTACACAAATTGTTAGCTGCAGTGATCAGTCACACCACTTGAAGCAAATAGCGTTGTGTTAAAATAATTGAGCGCAGCGTGAATTTGCAAATTGGATTGCAATAGGTGATGTCAGGTTTAAGTTTTTGATTTTTGAGCAGACAATTATTATCAATGAGAGAAGTTTGCTAAGAACAAAAGGGCTAGAGCATGTTCGGCGTGTGGACCAATATATTTGTGAATAATTATATGAAGTGTGTAACTGATGAACTTGTATTATGCCGAATAATTGCACATACTATGTTATAAAGCCAGTGGCTACTTTCTGTTACTACATGTGGCGTTAGCTCAAGGTAGCTGGCCATGTCCTATAAAGATAAAAAAGGCACAGAATTGAGTCAAACTATGCATTTTTATGGTGTATAAAATTGTAGCATGAATGTCTAAAATTAAAATAAATAAGTTAAATTTACTCGATCAAGGTACAAAATATGATATAATACTGAAGAGCATTTCATAGACGCTATATAATTGTTAGCTAAGAACATTTATTTATACCATGTAAGAATCTATGAGGATGAATACTGAACGGTGATGATTTTTCAACTGCTTGGCTGATCTGTTACTTAAATGAAGTATTTAGCGAGAAAATTCAAATTTTTGTTCATTCTGTGCGAGTAGTAAACGTAGGAACTGACTCGGCAGGTGTAAATTGTCTAAAACCAGAATGAACATATGTGACCCGAAGGTAAATCGGATCCGTCTAAATTGAGATTCGTTGGGTTGTAACGCGGAGCCGCGCGTTATCACTGCATTAATTAATAACAGAAAAAATGACTGCATGAGTTGGAAACTGAAGGTAGCTCTAGTAAAATATTAAAAACATAGGTTTACGATTGACTTATTAGTGGGCTTATCATTCAAGTAATGGATAATCAACTATTAAGAGTAAAGTCTTTCTAAATTTTATCTCTAAATACTCGGTTGAATTTAAAATTCTTAGCGATTTGAACACTTATTTTTGTGTCTTGCACCCCAACCCTACATTTGAGATCATTCTAATATTTAGATGTAATAATTAATCTGACGCCGACAATGGAAATTAGTACACAGTGAAGGGAGCTAACCATACTGGAGGTGTTATGACTCTGCTGTAACGAGTAAACACAGACGTTGGCTCTGCTGACTCTGACTCCGTTTTCTCTATTGCTCGCGGCGGCATGACGGCTTCAGTTAGCTCTGTTGCTGGTGAGCTGAAGGTAGAAGTTTCGTCTCTTCGCCGCCTGATAGGTCAAAAAAGAAGAAGAGCGGGTCATTTGGATGTGCTGCTTGCAATTCCTGAGTACTTATAGGTGAAGGACACAGGATCAAGGCCCAAAGTTCTGCAGGACGGTTCAAGGAGTCTGCAACTCCGTTTTCTGACCCTTTCACGTGAGGGATTTAATATTCATATTCGTGTATTCTGGTAAGTTGCGAGTTGACACGTCGTAAGTATAAATACTCTTTCTTTCCTCTGAGCATTGGGAGTAGAGGAAGGTGGTCGCTGTAGATCTTGAACTTTCGGCCATCTAGATAGGTGTGGAAGTGTAGGATAGCGAGTAACCCTTTACCTAATGTATCATATCGCGTCTCGCGAGGTTGTAGTTTTTGCGAGAAGAACGCGATAGGCTGGTGTACGCCATTAATGGAACGTTGAATAACAGTGCCAATGGAAACGTCAGATGTGTCTTTGATCAATTCAAAAGGTTGAGAACAATCAGGTGAATGTAGCATGGTTGCTTTGCATAAAGCCCTTTTGGCATCCTCTTAAGCCCGTATGTCGTCGTTGTTGAGCTGAATCAGATGTGATTTCTTGACAAAACGGCTTTCTGGCACGAGATATTTGTAAAGAAGGGCCAAAAAATTGGCAAGGCAAGGTACGAATCGACAAAAGTAGTTCATCTTGTCTAAGAACCGTCGTAACGCTCAAACGATGGTTGGATGCGGTAGATTTTGAATGGCACGAAACTTAGCAAGTAGATGTGTCATGCCTTTCTGGGAATACCAGAATGTCGTCTAAGTAGGGAATTACAAATGGTAGACCATCTAGTACTTCGTCAATAACGCATTGAAATGTTTGAGATGCTTTCTTAAGACCGAAAGGAATATAAGGATATTCGTGTATGCCACCTCTGGAGAATCTGAATGCAGTATAGGATACAGAGATTTTGTTCATCGGAACTTGATAATAAGCTTCAACTAGGTCGAGTATTGATTACACTGCTTGACCGATAGCAGATCTGATTAGGTCAGCTGGATTTGGCGGAATGTGCGAATCAGACTGTGTGCAAGAATTGAGAAAACGATAATCCTCACACACTGAATGTTCCGGGTTCACTCTTTGGTATCACTACCACAGGCGATGCAAATGGTGAGCTGGATCGTGCACAAATGCCTTGTTGACGTAGCATGGCGAATTCTTGCTCGGCGGCCTTATGTTTTGTGGTGTCAATGGACATCCTCTGGGAGGATCAGAAAGTGGCTTCGATAAGATGATGCGATTAGCTGTGATGGCACGCTTCCTCTTGAGATCGGGCATAAAGAAGATAGGTTTGAAGATCTCTTCATGTCGTTTTAGAACATCATCCAGTTGTGGTACATGAGGAACTGGAGGAATTAGCTGTATAGATGAGAATGATTTGGCGCGTGTCGTGTGTTTTTGCGTTGATGATAGCAACTTATTGTCGGCAGTGCATATCTCTCGTGTTTTTGGACGTATAGTGAAGTCGAAATGTTCGAGGAAGTCACGTACAATGATGTTTCTTTTCGTGTTGGCAATAAAGAAAGTATACTTGAAACATCGTTTTAAGTTGGAGAACGAGATTGTGTGTATTCGTACCCCAAACGTAGCTATGTCGGAGTCATTGGCGCAGGTAAGACTGCTGATGTTGACTGGTTGGATGAGTCCGAAATAATTTTTGTGGAGTAAGCTTACATCTGATCCAGTGTCTATGAGATATAATTAGCTAGATTTTGCGTCATGGATGAGGAAGTATGTTGATAGTGGCAACTGTCGATGGGACTGGTTGCTTGCATTTGGGCGTTTGAAGAATGACTTTACTGGAGCCGTCGCTGTAAAGACAATAGTTTGATTGTGCTGTACCGCGAAAGTAACGTGCTTCGAACCAGATGATGTTGGGCGGCCAAAAATTTTGGGTGTTCAGCCTCTACTGCCGTGGATCAGGCTGACCTTGGATATTTTCCGAATCCACCATGGACGAATCATCCTGAGTTCTCGAAGGTGACCGAGCCCATCTAAGCGTCGCGTCTGTGCGCGGGAATTCACAGCCATATCTGAGGCAATAGCGCGAGAAATGGCCATAACTGCGATGATTCGGACGCCACTCCGCCGGAAGCTCGGGAAATTTGGCAAGGCCTCTGGACGTCTGGTGATGTTTCGGGATGGTGGTTGACACTGGTCACGCGTCTGGTCACGTCTGTAGTCGACGGCAATGACCGAGGCCGTATCTGGGCTGACGGTGAGGCTCTCGAGCAGGATGATGTGGCGCTCATTGATGTCATTATTTTGGGCTGACGATGCATCCTGAATCTGAGGCAAGTGAGCTGCAGTGGTTTTTCTTCCACCAATTGTCTAGACGAACCAGTAGTACGTCGTCTTTCAGTTCAACAGATTCGCGCAGAAACGTGGCCATTTCTTGCAATGCTGGAGGAAGCTTCTGAAGGAATAAACGCATCAAGATTTCATTGGGTAGCTTGAATTCAGTGGTCCTCATCTCCATCTCCCTAAATAGCTCGGAAGGCGAGCGGCTACCTAGGGACATATGACTCATCAATTCTGTAAGCCTGTCTTCCCGATCTGGTGTTAGGCGTTGCTTGACGGTGCGTTGAAGGCTCTACCATAGCTGCGAACATGTGCCCTCAATGTATTGATGCAGAATATCTTTGAGTCCGCGTCTGAAAGAAATTGGAATGGTTTCCCAAGCCCTGAAAAATATGTAACCCTCTTATTTTATATTGGATAACTTGGCCAATAAAGTAAAATCGTCGATGCACTCGTCAATGTAGTCTGGATCGAATTAACATATCTTGTACTGGGTCCATGTGGTGGTGCTGCTTGTTGCTGGGCGCGCCAGCGGGCTTCCTGCATTTCCTGAGCAGGACGTCATCTTGTTTGTGTGTGTACGCTGCCGAGTACAGATGGCATTGCCACATTGTCGTCACCCGCCACCGTGTGGCTGTCTTGGAGAATTGTGATCTCGAGAGAGTGGCTCGCTGTGTTTTGTGGCTCAGGATTTGTTTTCTTGTGTGTTTTCGCCGCTTTAGCGGATTCACTCTTCCGTGGCACTCATCCGATGTGCTTGATTTAGCGGGAGGACTACCTGCTTGATATTCTCATTGACTAAGGTTGCTGATTATTTATTGGCTGTGAGCTACATGAGACGGGGCACCATTTATGTAGGATGTATTGTGGTTTATGTTAGAGGTTTTGCGGGGTAGCTGTTTATTTTGCGATGATATGATATTCCGACATATGCCTGGTAGCTGACGTCGAAACAAATGGGTTTCGTGGGCCGTACATATGATCAGTCTCTAAATTTATAGCTGACATCCATCCCCTTCTTTCCAGTGTCGTGATATGAGAAGGCTAAGTCGATTTATCGTACGTCTATTATGAACAAGGTTGCAAAGTAAATAAAAATTCACCGTTAGTCAAAAGTGACCGTGATCTAGACGGCAACAAAATAAAATATTGTTAGCACAATTTAACAATAATTGATTGCGCGGGTGGTGGTAACAAAGCTTTAAATCAAGTTTGCGAGCTTGAAGTAAACACCGATCCCATTGTATTTAACCAGTCGTCGAACAACATAACAAAACTACCGCCAGCCGCAACGCACAGACGCGTTTCGACCTTCCATGATCATCATCAGAGTACGATGGCAAACTGACTATCGAGGATCAAACCGCATTGAATATATATGGAAATCAAATTTAGATATGCGGCTCTCACCTCTAGCAGTCTTGCATACATTGAATTGTGCAGCCGACATTTCCAGTCAAGTTCAATGTATGCAAGACTGCTAGAGGTGTAGAGCCGCATATCTAAATTTGATTTCCATATATATTCAATGCGGTTTGATCCTCGATAGTCAGTTTGCCGTCGTACTCTGATGATGATCATGGAAGGTCGAAACGCGTCAGTGCGTTGCGGCTGGCGGTAGTTTTGTTATGTTGTTCGAAGACTGGTTAAATACAATGGGGTCGGTGTTTACTTCAAGCTCGCAAACTTGATTTAAAGCATTGTTAGCACAAGTTAATATTTAGGCACAAATGCAAAGTCATAATAAAAGCAATAAATAAATCCAGAATGCCTTAGCAGTGTAGTAACTGTTCACGGATAAACGGTTTAAAACACAAAAAATATATATCCTGGCTTTGATTGTTATAACACATTAATCCACTCCAATTTACCGGCGTATTGCGCTCGGGTGTGTATTATTAATAAACAAAACCGTATTAATTTCAAATAAAATTGCAGCTCAAGAAATCGCAATTAAAATTGCTTGAAACTAACAGAGATTGTTTCTAAAAGCACATTTAGGAGAAAGATTATCTAAATCCAGAATTGGCATATGTGACCTAAAGGTAAACCGAATCCGTCGAAATTGAGATTCGTTGGGTTGTAACGCGGAGCAGCGCGTTACAACCGCATTAGCTAATAGCAGGAAAAGGGCTTGCATGAATTGGAAACTGAAGGTATCTCCAGTAAAATATTAAGAACATCGGTTTACGATTGACTTATTATTGGGCTTATTATTCAAGTAATGGATAATCAATTATTAAGAATAAAGTCTTTCTAAATTTCATCTCTAACTACTCGTTTGAATTTAAAACTCTTAGCGATTTGAACACTTCTTTTTGTGTCGTGAACCCCCATCCTACATTTGAGATCATTATAATATTTAGATTTAATAATTAGTCTGACGCGTGCAAAGGGTAAATTAATATCTATTGACTGCAGTTTCATTTAGATGTACGTACATGTGTATACATTATATTTAACAGAATCTTTTTAGCTATGTATACACATACACATGCAAATTCGTGGCGTTTGCCTATTTAATGTTATGATAATAAATGTTAATAACAAGTCTATACTGAGTACTATCTGAGTGGTTTGAATTGAAATTTACCACGCGCATTGGTCATTCGGAATTCTAGTTTTATCACTCATAATGGAATGAGTCTATGACAAGTATTTCTAATTTATTGGTCTCCACCTACCAGAAAATGTGAGCAATCTCAGTTACATCATTTTCCATGAAGTGTATAAAACAAATAGTTAACGCATGCAAATGGTAAATTTTTATTCAGCCAGTCTGGTCTCACTTAGTTAGATGAACATAACAGTTAAGGAAATGCACACACTCACGCAACACGCGAAAATCTAGTAAAAGATCAGTCTGAAGTATAAATAATATGGTCAGAGGAAATAACGCGCTTGCTTCATTAGTTTCATTTGTAAAACTAATGAGGATATAACAACTGAAGAAGACTGCTCATAAAGAAAGCCGAAATATTTTGTTAAAGTAAGAAAACTATTGGGGAAAAAATGTGTTATTAGGTAGTTTCAATTAATCCACTTTAGCAAAAATCTTTTTATTTTAGTAATCTATTGTCGAGAAACTTTGCTCAATTCCCCTGGAGAGGTCAATAATCTTCTGATTTAAATACTGTTTGTTGCGAAGAACTAATATATATGCAAGTATGTATTAGGTTTTGCGAACCTAGTAACAAATTAGTTCAGTTGTGACCAGAAGGATAAACCAAAGGCAGCATGAACGGAAAGTATAATCTCATGCACATTCGTTTCGTGCTTACTGGCGACTCATCAGTAGGAGCCGGTATTACGCCCTTTAACCACTATATATTCGGTAGAAGAATGTGGAATAATAGGACGGTACAATCTCCTAGACGAATGTGTAAACCTGTAATAGTGAAGCTAACATAATCTGAAGTCAACGACAATACGACTTCAATGCTAACTCACACTATATAATATATATACCGAGTCTGTAAAGGATACTAACACTATGGCTATTGTGTTAGTAACTGATACCTTTTTTGAAATCGATGAGTACCGGATACTAACACTATGGTTTCCGAGTCGGTACATGATACCAACCTGATGGATATAAATTTATGCTAAAGTTCACCCAAATTGAGAATTACAACAATTTCCGAACACCTGTTACTCCAGTTAAACCATACACTCTGGCCTTCATCGATATCAGTTATCACATTTCGCGGTAAGCATGACATCATTCAATTCAATATATTACAGTTAAATACTGTTTGTTGCGAAGAACTAATATATATGCAAGTATGTATTAGGTTTTGCGAACCTAGTAACAAATTAGTTCAGTTGTGACCAGAAGGATAAACCAAAGGCAGCATGAACGGAAAGTATAATCTCATGCACATTCGTTTCGTGCTTACGTACAGTCTCCTAGACGAATGTGTAAACCTGGAATACTGAAGCTAACATCATGTAGGCTACGACAATGCGACTTCAACGCAAACTCACACTATATAATATAGTTACCGAGTCTGTAAAGGATACTCAACACTATGGCTATTGTGTTAGTAACCGATACCATCCCACATTCTTGACCAAAATATATAGTGGTTAAAGGGCGTAATACTGGCTCCTACTGATGAGTCGCCAGTAAGCACGAAACGAATGTGCATGAGATTATACTTTCCGTTCATGCTGCCTTTGGTTTATCCTTCTGGTCACAACTGAACTAATTTGTTACTAGGTTCGCAAAACCTAATACATACTTGCATATATATTAGTTCTTCGCAACAAACAGTATTTAACTGTAATATATTGAATTGAATGATGTCATGCTTACCGCGAAATGTGATAACTGATATCGATGAAGGCCAGAGTGTATGGTTTAACTGGAGTAACAGGTGTTCTGGAAATTGTTGTAATTCTCAATTTGGGTGAACTTTAGCATAAATTTATATCCATCAGGTTGGTATCATGTACCGACTCGGAAACCATAGTGTTAGTATCCGGTACTCATCGATTTCAAAAAAGGTATCAGTTACTAACACAATGGCCATAGTGTTAGTATCCTTTACAGACTCGGTATATATATTATATAGTGTGAGTTAGCATTGAAGTCGTATTGTCGTTGACTTCAGATTATGTTAGCTTCACTATTACAGGTT
The DNA here is from genome assembly GCA_029291075.1 of Eudiplozoon nipponicum. NCBI lineage: Eukaryota > Metazoa > Platyhelminthes > Monogenea > Mazocraeidea > Diplozoidae > Eudiplozoon > Eudiplozoon nipponicum. Next base: position 47,851 of record JAQBSW010001460.1, on the reverse strand, counting down.
TACACATTCGTCTAGGAGATTGTACTGTCCTATTATTCCACATTCTTCTACCGAATATATAGTGGTTAAAGGGCGTAATACCGGCTCCTACTGATGAGTCGCCAGTAAGCACGAAACGAATGTGCATGAGATTATACTTTCCGTTCATGCTGCCTTTGGTTTATCCTTCTGGTCACAACTGAACTAATTTGTTACTAGGTTCGCAAAACCTAATCTTCTGATTTGCCAGATAAACAATTAGCTGATATTCTAACAAGAAATCAGGGCCCATACGTTTGTGCAAGACCTTGTCGACAATGAATTTGTGAGAAAATTCAGGTCGTAAACCTCTATTGAGAAAGCGGCTCAGACAAACGTAGGATGGAATGGGCTCACATGTGGCTCCTTCAAGTATTATACCTAAAGATATTTCGGTATTGGAGTTACCCTTGAGAACTTTAAATACTGCACTTACGTTCATGTTATATTCCTCTTAGCTTTACTTTAAATCAAGTTTACGAGCTTGAAGTAATCAGCAATCTCATTGAATTTAACCAGTCGTCGAGCAGCATAACAAAACTACCGCCAGTTTGTTGTCGTACTCTAATGATGATCATAGAAGGTCGAAACGCGTCAGTGCGTGCGATTGGCGGTAGTTTTGTTATGTTGTTCGACGACTGGTTAAATACAATGTGATTGGTGTTTAATTCAAGCTCGCAAACTTGCTTTAAATTTTGCGAGCTTGAAGTAAACACCAATCCCATTGTATTTTACCAGTCGTCGAACATAACAAACCTACCGCCATTCTTGATTTAAAGAATTGTTACACCACCCGCGCAATCAATTATAGTTAAATTCCTCTTAGCTTGTCAAATCCAGAATGTGCCAATTTTTATTTTGTTGTTTAGCCGGATCAAGTATGCAGGTGGGTTGGTTATTTGGTAGGAACATATCGGATGCACTGTTTTCGATTTGCATTCTACGTGGACAAAAGTATTCAACGTAAACTGCAGCAATAGGCGATTAGGAGCTGATTCTCTTATTTGTGCATGACGAATATGCGCTTGTCCTTTTTTGTGACCTTTGATCAGGCATGGAAGTATATAAGCACCCGTTTGGTGACTACTCCAAACATTGCAGGCAATTACGACATGTATAAAAATACTTTTGTTGATTATAGCACACGCTTAAAGCTTGAAGGGATTTTTATTGTAATCTCTACTGATATGTCTAATTCGGGAAGTATTGTTGATCAGCGGTTTTATTAACTTGTGCTTTGCTCAGAACATATCTGTTAAAGATATTAGTCAAATCTGAAAGAAATCCCTCTAACGTTATCAAATAGGAGACTGACGGATAAACATTAAGCTTTCTTATTTTCGAGGACATGAATGATTGTAAATATCTCGCAGGACATTAAAATAACTCCAACGAAAACGCTTAAAGGAAATTAAATATAAATTTGAAAACATACGTGATCTGTGAATTATAAAGAGATAGTAACAGTGTGTTTACACCCAAAAGCAGCTACCACGAATAGAATTGACAAAATTTGTAGCTTAAACTGGCACTATTAAAAAAATTTATAGAGTTGACTTTAAACCCGTACCCAATAATAGCTATTAGAATTTAAACGGGCGGCGTTTGTAGCTGAAACTTCTGGTGTGAAACTAATTTTTCAACTTGATGAAAAAACGGATTTAACATACTGAACGCTGTTAAATTATATTGTCGAATTGACTTGGAAATCCGACACTGTTATCACGGATTAAACAGACTTACAAAAATCAGAAGATGCACAAAATAATATTTGTTGCGGTGAGTTATGCCATATGTACAACGCAGATTATATTGTGTTGATAATTTTCGTGCTAGAAATCCTGACGTATATGATGATAATGATAAAACTACTACTTCTATTACTACTACTACTACTATTACTACTATTACCACTAGCACCACTACTACTACTACTACTACTACTACTACTACTACTTCTACTACTTCTACTAATACTACTACTGCCGCCACCACCACTAACACTACTACTAGTACTACTACTATTATTATTATTACTACTACTACTGCTGTTACTTAGCTTACTATCGCTAATACTACTTCTACTCACTACCAATAATAATAATAATAATAATAATAATAATAATATATATATATTATTAATAATAATAATAATAAATATTATTATTATTATTATTATTATTATTATTATTATTATTATTATTATTATTATTATTATTATTATTATTATTATTATTATTATTATTATTATTATACAATTTTATTTGGCAAATGAAAGTATTATGATACAATTCAAAAGTAGTATTGGGAATGATCGAGTTAAATAGTAACTAGCTATATTTCCTCGATAATGAATAAAATGGGGCTGTTAGAAATTGATAAAGAAAAATGCATTTCGCAAATTCGTGTCAGTTCGTAGGGAATGAAATTAATGTATATTGACTTGGATAAAAGCGACTAGGATAAAAGCTTCCGAAAAGTCGGTATATTAATGCCCTGTGTGAGATTTGCTGCTTTCAGTTGCGCAAATGTAAGAATTTGTTGGAGAATGAGAAAGAACGAGCACTAGACTGCTACGGACAAATATATTTTTTGTATTCTGATGAGTTTTTGTTAAGTACCCAGTATGGAAAGAAGAGATTTAGTAGAGCAATTAGAGAAAAAAGTAGACAATTGCAAGCAGTATATAGTGAATCGTAATTACGGGGCTGACCATTTATGATGTTTAGACTATCTAGCAAGGCGTCTATTGTTGAGACATTGCGAAAAGAATTTTAACGTCTGAAAACTTGTGGAGAGATAAAGAGCAGATATATTGTAGGGGTACTTTTCGCTATTGCTATCTCGTTCCTGATTTTGTACCCCTACTACTTATCAATCGTTGCTATTATTACTACCCGAGCACCCAATCAGTCTGTTCCTTTTCAGATGGTTAATGCGAGAAGTCAAAACATCTGACTACATATATTTCAAGCACACTACGTAATTAGAAATATAATTCACAGATAGTCCAATTTGACCGATGGGTTGGTCGGCAATAAAAACACAGATTTTAACATAAAATTATATCCTGAACAACCATTCACAATTAACCTAGATTGTCCGTCTTCTAGACGGCAAAAATAAGAGTGATTTATGTCTATAAAGTGAAATGTTTATAACAAAATGTCTGGATCGGAATGAATAGTAGTCAAAAGATTGAAAATATATGACAATATGAACATAGTAAAATGATTTATGTTTATAAAGAAAATGTTTTACATACAATTGGTTATTCTTACACAAATGTCTGGATTGTAATGAGTAGTCAAACGATTAAAGATACATGATAATATGAGCCTAGTAAAATTATTTATGTTCATAAAGTAAAATGTTTTGTGTAAACCGTTTAAAGATTTAAATGACAAACAACTCACAAATGTTTTTTATAGTAAACAATCAATCATTTTCATAGTAACGAATAATCCGATAAATTCACTGACACAATAGTCCACCGCGTGATCCTCTCGGATCGCGCGCGGTTCTGTCTATTTATAAAAACACTATTAATTACAAATAAAATTGCAGTTCAAGAAATATCGATTGAAACTGCTTGAGACTAAAAGAGATTGTTCCTAAAATCACAGCTAAGAGAAATATTGTTTAAGGACAGAGTTAGAATATTTGACCTTAAAGAGCACAGCGTTTGTAAAAATTGACCTTCGTTGGGTTGTAACACGGAGCCGCGTGTTACAATATCGTTAAAAGGTCTAGTAAGTGTTCATAAAGAACATGTTGCGCTTCCAGTCAGTGCTTTTGTATAATAATTTGTTAAAGAAATGCAGGTAGACCGCCTTCTTAAACTTATACTGGCTTAAGAGTATAGTCTCCGTAGGTATTATGATAAATGCACTAGTGACTTTCAAAAAGAGATAGATTTTGTTAAAGATATTGGCATTATGCTTAAATGTTGATGTAAAATGCGCAGTACTGTTCTTCGTGTTTGTAATCTCGCCGCAATTTTCCTGTGCGGGACAATTGATAGCACTCGTAGGTCGGTAAAATCTTGAATCCTTTACATTTCCAGGTGCACCGATTTTTGGCCTTAATTGATAGGTTCTCACTTGTCCCTTCATTTTGAAGCCCTCCATCAGCTGTTTGTCTGAAAATGACGTTGGAAGCAGATTTTTCTAACTTTTTCCGAATTTTCGGGACTCCATTTCAAGTGCTATCTTCAGGTATGACACCATACTCACATGAATTATAGATGGGTTGAATTAAAGAGTTGCAATTGCAAGTGAAGTAAGAATGACTAGGATGAGTAAAGTTTGACAACGAAGGGCTAGTTGAGACCTTACGTAAGGGTTAGATGACTCATAGGTTTCAACGGAATCATAGAATTAGGATATTTGCAAGGAGCAGGAGTTCACGGTAGTTCTGACCATAAGGGATGACACGCTTCTGAAATTGAGAAGTGAGATGCTCAATGGCATAAGATGAAGTAAATGCGAGTGGACAATAAAACTGGTTAGCATAGCAAATGAGAGGAAAGACGTATGCTTTGTATAAAATTAGTTATAAGGTATGGTTTTTTATCTTGAAGCAGATCTAACTTGCCTATTAGATGAGTTTTTACGCAACTTGATTAAGAGGTATGCAGAAGTCTAATGATCTTAAAATTAGATTCTTAGGTGCTTGACAAAGTAAATCATTTTAATTTCAAGAGATTGGTTTGCTGTCGGGAAAAAAAGAAGTGCATTCAGATCCATGTTTCATCAAGCAAGTCTTAACGGGATTTTGATTAAGGCCAATTAAGCTAAGGTGAGACTGCAGCAAAGAAAGTAACCAAGTGATTAGAGATGTTGGAGTGCTGGGCGAGGCTGAATTGCTAAATACTATTAACATATCCCTGGCTATTTAAACAACTTGAACAGGTAGTCCTTAACCTAAAACTGTGCAAGTGCGAAGATTAACATTATAGCGTCAATTGCTGAACACTGGAGGACTCCAGAACGAATAAGTGCTGATCTGGAACGACCATTTTTTTGGGGAGAACCTAACAATTTTAAGGACACTGCCGCATAAAAAAATTACTCAGTAAGGTAGATTCAATCGCCCAGGACGATACAGAATCGAAAGCCTTGGAGAAATCCCAAAAAAAGAAAAATGCATTCGTGATCTTTAAATATAGAGGAACAACTGTAGTTAAAGATACTGGCTAAATCGTTGCAAGAAGGGCGTCTATTCAGGAAGCCATATTGGTCATCAAGAAGATAAAATATATCTCATGATTCAATGAAAGGATATATTACGTTATATATGCTTCTGTCAAAGATTTTAGTGAAAGTCGGGACGATGAATATTGGGCAGTGATCCTTCAATAAGAAGATTGACAAAATTCCTTTTTTTTTAATAGATGGGATTATAGAATTTAATCACTCCGGCTATTTTGAGAAATTTGTTGACAAATTCAGCAATCAGTATGAAATGATTCGAAACGAGGAGAGCAGTCATGCCGACAGAGATATCCTATTAATCAAAGTGGTGTTTAGATTTAATGTCTTTGGTTTTCTGAACGACTATGACCGGCGAAACATGGAGCCAATACAGATTCGCGTAGTCCTTGTTACCGAACCTCTCAGTAGATAGAGTGGATATGGATTTGGAATCTATGAGCTAGCTTAGATAGTCATTAGCAAAGCTTGAATCGTCTGAGCCAGAGAAACTGATGTTTTCTATTGAACAGTTGATTTTCGATGATTGCAAATATTTTTATGCGAGTTGGGTACCGTTTGAATGAGCTTTCCGACACCTAACACTTGTCTGTTGATCATTTGTTTAATATGATTGTAAATAAGTTGGAGTGCGAGAGCGCTGGCAAATGAAGAGTTGCGCAATCTTGAATTGCATACCAGTTTATCGCGTGCCTTATATAAGGTATTCCTGTTGATTATCGTGCGTATGTACTGGAAGATAGGATGTTATGAAATAAAAAGTAACACGCAGAAATTTTGTTGTAGATGATTTATTCTCTCCAGACAATGGCATCTCAGAGTCGGCTTAATTCTTTCCAATCAATGAAAAACCTGAAACTTTGTACTAATTCTCTTGCTGTAGAAGGTAAGAGAGGGAAAGTGGAGGGTACCTAACAGTGTTCTTTAGATGTTGGTCATATAGTTTTTTTAATGAGGTCGCATTGAGTTGGTTGGATTCTCAAGTTGGAAAGTAAACAAATTGATTAAGCAATTTGACGTTAATTTTTGAGAGATTCGTAGGCCGTTAGGCTTTGGAGTAGCATCACTAGGTGAAATGCAAAGAATTTGAATCTCATTGATTTAGAGGTAGTCAGGCGCTAAGACATGAGAGAAGACCAGACGTACGCGGTCTATCTATACCCTCGACCAACAGTTCTGTCGCTTCGCAAAATGGAATATCCGTTAATGAGTAAAAGATCATCGCAATACATGGTAATTGACAGGCATGTTTCGACATGTAATCACATATCAAGCTTGTTTGAAGGTATAAATGTTCACAACTGATTGATTTTTGGTGTGAGTGATCTTCAATTTATAAGGATTGTTGAGAGAAATCCCGGGGAAGCATGATTAGAACGGAAAAGTAAAGCGTGCTAGAGTCTCAAAGCGGCGGTCGGAGCGCGATTTTAGGCTGATAAGGGTGATTGTAAGCATGATAATGAGAATTGAGTGTTCATCATCAATCTAGATTTTCTAAATGCAGCTTCTTTTAGGCGGCTGAGGAAAAGGATGATGATCATAAAAGCAGGTCGAAGACGGGTTCGCAGGGATCGAGAAGCCGAGCTGATGCAACGAAAAGCGAGAGGGATTAATTAAACTTCGCGACAAGACCAAATTATAGTGCGTGATTTCATTGTCATAAATAAATGAGGATAGAAGAAAAGGTTATTGGGTGAAATAATTTAGTAGTTCACTCAATCACGGAGATCTTACGTTTAGACACCGCCTTCGCTTCTGCAGGCGACGATTTCTAAGCAACCGCACTGGTCATGATGTTGGCTGGAGTTAGTGGCTTCAGACAAGCACTGGAAAAGGAGGCTTGTTTGAAGATGTTGTTACGTGGTGGGGATGGCCCAGACGTCGCGATAGAGCTTTGGTTGGCTGGACGTAGTGTTTAAATGCACCGTACGTGCCAGCTGTTACTGGCAGTTCTAGAGAACAGCAGAGAATCAGCACGATAAGGGGAGAGAGATAGTGTCACTTATAATGCCTCCAATTAAGATGCGGCGTTCCTTAGATTTGCTGCACCCATGATAATGTGCTCTGATTGCAGAAGTTGTCCATTTCACGATTGAGAGCTTCGAGCTTTTTCAGTTAGACGTTAAGGCATTGTGCTATCACTCTTTAATGTAAATTTTCCTATTAAGACCAAGGGGACTCAAGATTTGAGCGATTGAAGCTCATTTTTCAAAATTTATTCTTGAGAGGACAGCCAAAAAACACGACGCTTGCCGACAGAGATATCTTTTCTTGACCAAATATATAAGTTGTATAGGACGTTCTACTGGCTCCTACTGGTAAATCGCCAGCAAGCACGAAAGCATGTGCACATGAGACTATTCCCTTCGTTCATAATGACTTTGATTTATCCTTGTTGCTAGGTACGCCCTAACTAATACACAATTGCATAGATATTAATTCCCATAAACAAAACAATTAAATTTAACATACAGAAGGGGATGTTTTAGACTATACATATAAGTAATCTGTCGTCCCTAAACATTATTTTCTTAAAATGTAAATATATGCGCCACAGCCTGTGTATTGGTCTAAAAAAGAAGCAGAAACTCAATGGTATCGGCTAGCATCTACCCCAGAATTTGATATTGAGGTAAGTGGCAACATCCGTAAAATAAGAAATTACTGATAGTATAATTCAAACTGGATACCACGTCAGCAAAACTAACTTATCCTTTATAAACCAACCGAGGAAGGTATAATATTAAAATGTTTATAGAGAATTGTATGTCAAATACGACGAAAAATGACCGAATGTTATCAAATACTTTTAGGAAAATATCGTATTCGACTGAACGGAAATAAATTTGAACAACACATCTACTCAGCAGACACAGCACGCCAAATCATAGCCAACGTCAGCAAACGTATAATACGAATTAAAATTTACACAAAATAGTCAGATTTACAGAAAAACATGTAAAACACGGATGTGCGGCAAGGCGAGGCGAGTCTTCTGGCTTGACAAAAACAGACGCATTTCAGTGTTCATGAAATACATCCAGTCGGAAAATAAAAAAATAAAACAGAAAAACAAACAAAGACATCTGCACAAACATTAAATGTGAGCATTTAGTGGCATCCATTTAGAGCCAAAGTTCCAACTAACCTTTCCCAAGCTCCACCTAAAGGGAAAATAACTAACCGAGTTACATTAGTTAGTAAACGACTGAAAATTTTGGTATGTGCGGTAAGCAGGGTGTCTTGAGTGGGTTGGAAGCACCAGTGATTCCAAAGCAAGTCGTGCCTAGGTTCGAGCCCTCAGATTGCGCAGCAAATTCCTGGCCGGTTACGCTGATGAGTCCTCAATAAAGGACGAAAACCGGTGGTCTACTAGCATGAATCACCTTTTCGTACACCATACGATTCTTAGTTTATACTGACATATGTAAGTACTTTTTAATGGGTAAGGTGTTTATATCAAGTTCGTAAACCTTGATCATAGTAAAATGTTATCACCGCTCCGCGCCGCACTAATGTTTCTTTTAAATTTATAACGTTAGTTATATTTAAGAATATCGACTGGCACACCAATTAAACAACTTATGAAAAAATTATTAGAAATTGGAATTTTTTGTATTTTTGGAAAATATTTTAAAATTCAACGAAAAAAATCTTAATTTGCCTTTAAAAATATTAGATTAATAAATTATGATTGCTTACCAATATAGAAATTAAATGCTAACAATAGCACTGAATTTAATATGGGAACGACACGATAAACAGACACTCAAATACACACACACATTAGCTAAATTTACAAGTAAAACTGTATGAAAATTCAATGACTCGAATTTAAAAACATCTGCTCAACAACTCGATAACATATGATTAGCATGAATTTAAAAACAAATACTGGCAGGGACTTATGTAAAAATATTTAAATTCGCTAATAAAATCCATACATATAAAACTGACACCCACCAAAAAAGGTTACATAGTATTACGTGAACGCAGTGAAATAAATAATAAACACAATAAAAACTAAAGGTACATTTAAATACCACTATTTGTACTATTAAATGGTTATATCAAATAGTTAGTTTCGAAGGCACTAAAATGGATCAACTAGTTTATAAGAAGAAAATGTCTGATTAGAAAAGATATTCAATTTTTACGAAAAAATGTCAAACAAAATAACCTCCAATTTTTGATAAATGTAAACTTACACAAAGAAGAAATATAATGATTTCTATCCTAAAGTAAACACACTTTGGACAGAGTATTACCGAAAGAGATGTACATTGTTTTCTGTGTATTGCCTACATAGGAAGTAGACTGCACATTTCAATTTTCTAGAAAATCCGAAAAGCTATCGTAGATATATGATTTAAACTTATTGTCATTGTCTTTCTGGAGACTCATCATTAAGATCAAACTGAGACAAAAAAAATGTATTCTTTGTCTAACTAAATAGGATACAATGAATGTGTTGAAAAAAATGAAAAGAGACTTCAACATCTAATTTGAAATAAGATATTAACTCGTACATAAATATAGTTTTCGTTTAAAGACTACGCTTCAATAAATGCCGAAACAACGTCACCAATTTAATATATTATTCAAAGTTCGATTCCCATGTTCAAAGATAAAAAGAAATTTTATGAGCTACAAGGACAACTTCATTTTATATTTTCTCCTGAAATATCCACAGACGAACACAGATATGTGTAAATAAATAAATAAATAAATAAATGAGTAAATAAATAAATAAAATAAATAAATAAATATATATATATATATATATATATGTATATATATATATATACACACACAGACGCATATGCATATAAACTGAAAAATCAACCCAAACAATAAATATAAGCAAAACCGAAAGTCAGACTACTAGGCACCCGCATAATAAAATGAAAACCAACGATATATATATATATATATATATATATATATATATATATATATATATATATATATATATATATATATATATATATGTAATCTTAATTCAACACAGATACAGGAAATGGATGCGTATAGTAAATTAGACGTTATTTGCACGATGGTGTTGACCTCAAACCACTATCTTATATTGTGTAACTTGAAAAAAGTTACATGAATAGCATAGCAGCTAAAATTCTAGCTTCTTTAAAAGAAATACATGTAAATCTCTATTGAATTTGCGCAATTAGCTGCTTCTACTTAAAGTAGCTTTTCATATTATTGAAAATTATAATTAAAATGAGTAAATCGGTGGCATTCTTGGAATTGATTCTAAACACATTATCTATATAGTAACCTTTCGATGTGAAAAATAGAAAGAATTTTTATCAGTAACAAGATACCTTTCTTTCACATAATCTCCTCAAGTATTTATTAATATCCACATCTAAATATATATCTAAAAGTGAAACAGAACAGAGAATTTAAAAGCAGAAAAAATTGTGAAATAAGAGAAAACCGAATCAGTTTCGTACCTCACATCCAGCTATATAATTAAACGAACATTGGTTGCGCAGTCGGTGATAACATTTACTATATTCAAGTTAGCAAACTTGATATAAACATCTTACTCATTAAGTACATACATTTGTCAGAAAAAACTAAGAACTGTATAGTGTAGAAAAGACATTTTCTACACTATATAATACTTAGGTTATACTGACAAATGTATGTACTTAATGGGTCAGGTTTTTATATCACCTTCAGATCTTGGGCAATGCCTGAACATTCTCTTTCTGCTTGCAAAAATCCGGCTATAGTTTGTTTAATCATAAGGCGTCGTATGTGGCTAACAAATTTCCAAAATTTCATTTATTAATTGGCATAAATGTCACGTCAGAAGAACATACATACAATATTTCACTGATATGTTGCGCAATAATTGCATGTAATCACTATTTCAATAGAAATATGCGTTTAGATACAATGTATTTTCATTCCTGTAATTAACTGTTTAATCGACCGGCCTTCGTAAGTTGATCGACAATTTGAGCAGATACATTGGCAAACAATAATTGAAGTCGAAATTCACCTATATTCCACCTCAAAGTAAATTACACTCGTAGATTAGCTGCATTATATATATATATATATATATATATATATATATATATATATATATTTGTAATTTAGAAGAAAAAACGTTAATAAATAAAGCGGATAATGGCCATTTATTTCGAGATTAGTAAACTTCGCTCTACAATCTTTCACTTATATACATTCTGGGTTTTCATTTGATTATGTGGGTGGCAACAAATCTGACTCGGTTTTATTCTATTTCTTGTTTTGGCTGATTGGTAAGTGTGTATGCGTTTGTGTCTGTGTATGTGCCTGTTTGCATGCAAAGTTCTTTCTCAGTGTATTGAACAGTGATGTCTGAGATCTGGTCAATATTGTATTGATGGCTTGAGTATTAACCATTTGTATGGTGTTCGCTATTACGTGTACAGTGCTATTTTCGAGTGTAGTCTTTCGTTTCCACTTTTTGCGAAATCTATTGTTCTTCGCTTGGTAAAAGCCACAAGTGTGGTTGCGTGTTGAACGCTCATATTGTTTGGAAATTTCTGTCACCGTATGTGCATCTGTTTTCACTCTTCAGATTGTTGCTTAATTTTGTTATTTGTGGCCAGTCTATTAGAATATCATGTTGATGAAATTTTTGAATATTTAGGCCAAGTGCTTATTGTTTTATATAAAGGGCTTCATAAATTAATCATAATTTTTCTGATTTTGCTTCATGTAGAATTGAGAAATTGATCAAATTGACTGGGTGTTTCCAATATATGATCGGAAATAGCTGATTTTCCTGACGATGCCAAGCATTTATTAATCAATTTCTGTGGTAAATGTTGCTGGATTCTGTTTATCAATTGCTTCTTCGTACGTCAGATATACGTGTTACTGCACATACATGAGAATTTGTAAACTATTAATGATTTGGAGAGAATTGGAAATTAATCGTTGGCATCCAACCTCATGATTCTCTGTGTACTGAATGTGATATTAACTTTAACATTGGGAAAATTCTCCTTAGTTATTATTTTCTGCCGCCGTACAATTATTGACGTTGGTACGTCGCCTCAAAATGGTCAGTTTAGGAAAACCTGCTTGGTGGTATCCTCTCTAGTGCGAATCTGTCGTGGTCTGATGTTGACATCTATGAATCGCTCTGGGTAGTTGTTCATTAGCAAAATTTTTTGCAGGTAGCCCAGCTCTTTCTCGATTTTGTGTTCAGAGCAGATCTTCCTGGTTCTGTTTGCTAGGTTGTTGACTAAGTTTCTTTTGTGGGATTTTGGCACACTAATGTTGTAGTGAATGTATTACTCGGTGAAAGTTGATTTTCTATATATGGCCAGTGTCAAATCCCCATTTTCTTCTCGAGTGAGTTTGATGTCAAGAAAGGGAAAACTATTGTCTTTCTCTGCCTCACGAGTGAATTTGATGTCTGGAACGGCTCCATTTGCTTGCTTGAGGATTTGAGAAGCAGCATTGCACCCATCCTGGCAGATGTGTACATATATCATCTTGAAAAAACGAGCCTAAAATGTACAGTTGACCAGTGCGCACACTACAAAAGGTATTTAGATGATATATTGTTGTTCATCTCATAAGCAGCAATGTTTTCCTGAATACCTCGTGTTTAAGATCTAATTGGAGTGTATAGCATAAGGTGTCTTTTATAACGGTTAAAATTGGTATCTACGTAACGATATATTTATGCTTTAAATTGACATTAGTTTGCTTGGCTAATTAATGTTTTAAGAGATGTATCAAAAGGCATTATTCAAACTAGACAGCATTTGTTTATGCAATAGGATTAAACACAGACTTGCCATTAATTGTTTGTTGTATTTCCATATTGACGAAATGTCTGCGTGTTGTTGTACTCGTAGCTCATAGTCATTTAAGTGGAAACGACTGTTTTCCAATTGACTCTATTGTTTGGTCGTGCGTTACCCGTGTCATTCATCGCTACTTATGTGAACTTGTAAATAGTAAAGTGCTGAGTGCATGCTATAATTCAAAAACAAGTTCTTTGTAACAATTTACCGACTAAAAACAGCGTTCACTTTTACGTGCAATAATTAATAACATTGCGTTTTAATGTGAACATTTTTTAGTAATAATTACATTTTTATGATATAAATTAGTCAATAATTTTTCTTTTTGTTCAATTCCATAATTCAGAATTGTGAATTAAAATGAACGATATCATAAACAACGCATCTTTTTCAAATTTACATACAAAGGTAAACAGTTTAAACTTAAATTTGAATAATATTTAAACAAAATTATATATTAAATTGTACATACAATATTTTTAAATATAAATGCTGTCCGTATAGATTAAGCATTTCGAAAGAAACCAACTGCAACTCATCAAACGAGCAGGTTTTCTTTCTTTAGTAATCTCGTCAGTAGTTGATAGAATTGCTTTGGCCTAGGTTCGAACTCGCGATTATTTCGTTTCATAGATTTGTATTTCACTTTCAGCGCAATTACACCTGCAAATTGCATGCAATTTATGTATCTTTATATTCGTCAAATAGGTGAGTGCACCGATTTATGAACTTTTGCCTAAATGGCAAGCTAGCAAACACCAAACCTAAATTATATGATGGAAATTACATCATCTGTTTCGTTGATGATTACAAAATCTAAACAGAGAATGTGATAACGTATTGAACAAATTTGAATCATATCGGTTTTTCAGCGACAGATTGTGGATGGCCAGTTGGAAATATAGTTTTAGAGTAAATTAAAGAGCATCCACCCAATGCGTGGATTTTTTGCAGTATATAATAAGTTGCACAACTCTAAACCCAAAAAACTGGGGTTCAAATTCTTGCGGCGGCAGTTCAAGGATTGCTGGGGCACAAGAACAGTCTAGTGAATGATATGCATATCACTTCTCATGCATTGTTAATTTCATACCAAAAACATATGTATAATCGTACCTTTTCATCATATTTTTATTGTATAAAATGGAAATGCAGTTTTTTGCCTGTGTTGATCAATGCTAAACTCACTACTTTTATTAAGGTTTATTAAGATAAAGATGAGTATTTTTTCGGTCTGTCGTAACTGATGTTAATTATTCGCGTGTTTATTTACGCCTTCTTGAAACGGGGTACAGTTTAATGATGAATTTCTTTTTGTTAAACTCAATCTCAAAAATCTTTAAGGATAAACGAACTGGCACCTAAAAGAATATTTCGTAACTCATCAAATTTTACTTTAGCTATACAACAAATCCAAATTTCTTTTGAAGGGTGTTTTTGCGCAGTGCGAGCTACATATATTGACTTACCGCGAATTGCGTTCGCGAGTTGTTGCTTACACTATCAGTTTCGCAAAGATCTGATTGATTCCTAATTCCAAGTACGCAGCGATTTTATCCTTGATTTGGCTGGATGCGGAGTCGTCCCTTCCTTCCGAAGGCATCAACATCATTTGTGGTAACCACTGGAAATGAGGCACGATCTAATCTAATTTAAATTGATTGTTTTATGTGCACCCATATGGAACTTTCGTACTAAATTAGCTCAAAATGCCATCAATTTGTACATTAAATGACATTCTTATACAATGATTCTACAATTAAATATCCAAGGTACACTTTACTAGATATGGTGATATTAGTTCACAGATGAATTTAATCTGTTTATATGTTCATTTTTACGTTGAAATCGGTTCAGTTTAACGTAAACAATTTTTGAAATTTTTTGCTTAAACAAATGAACATAATTATATAAATTTAGGTAAATGTAGAAAAAATGATTAAAACTATGGAAACGTGAAATATTTACTTGTCTTCCTTTACATCCAACTTAGAAAAAACGTGCATACATGCTTTCTATACCTACTAAATTTCAATTGCAAAGTGTTAATTTATCACACTTCACGAATTACCAACCCGCTAAATGCAAAAAAAGTGAGAATTTGGAAAAATAAAAAAGAGTTTTACATTATCAAATTGAAATCACATTAAAACAATAAATGTTCATGTTCTTCCAAAAAGCCTAATATTGTATGCCGCAAAATGTTTAACCACTCCAAAGTTTCTTCTTTCGCTCCATTTTAATTTTCAATTTTTTTAAATGACAATTTGGCCATATTTTATCGAAAATAATGTCAAGCAGTGAAAATACTCACTGGCTACATATTTATCACTATTTTAACATAGAGAAATGTGATAAAATTTCAAAAAGATATCTGATTCATGAGAGTGATATGCATTCCACAAATATAGTTTGTAAAATTAAGATAAAATCAAATCCCATTTTATTTAATTAGTCGCACAACATAGCAAAACTACCTTCAGCCGCACATACTGACGCGTATCATTTGTGTAATAAAGACCAGGAGAACACTGTATAATGTGTATTACCTGCAACGCCACTATATATATATATATATATATATATATATATATATATATATATATATATGTAAGTGAAAACTAAATATACGGCACTCGCCAGGAATGTTTTTGCATACACTGTATTTGATGCAATCGTACCTACCATGGCAAATATAAATGACAAAAATGAGGAATACTTGGGCTGTCAAGAACTTAACTGGTTATTATAATCAATGTTACGGTCTTGATATAAGCACCTGACCCATTAATTACGTACATATGTCAGTTTAAACTAAGAATTGTATAGTGTAGAAAGGGCAATTCATCCAGTAGACCGGTTTCGTTTTTGTTGGGAACTCATCACGTACTGGCCAGAATTTGTTGCGGACCGTGCTTAAACATAGAGACGTCTGCTCTGGAATCAGGTGTAACCGGGTTCGAGCCCAGTCCGCGACAAATTATTGATAAGACGTGATGAGTTCTCAATAAAGAAGAAACTGGTCTACTGGATGAATTGCCTTTTCTGCACTATAAAATTGTTGGTTTATACTGACATATGTAAATAAATAATGGGTAAGGTGCTTATATCAAGAGCGCAACCTTGATTATAATAATTGTTATCACCGCCCGCGCAACCAATGTTCGTTTAACTTAACTGGTTCTTGGCAAAATTGCGTCATGAATGCAAATGATCTCAGTTGTCCCCACTTAAATGTGAACTGGTTTCCCTTATATTTATTTGTTTAAAAATGCATTAATTCACTGTCGTTCAAAGTGCATTTATTAAATGTCGCACTACATAAGAAAAAATTTATATGCAAAAGCTTTTTGTATATTAAATTGCTTAATTATATTTGTATCACAATAATTATCAAGTTTGGAAACATCTGTATGCTTGCAATTCAATTAAAACTTCATGTGTCCATATTCTTCCCATTGCGGCTAGAAACAAAATAAAAATCATTTGATATTATTTAAAAGTATCTCCTAAATTTTTAGCACTTTGTGCATAAATCTGACATAAAACAAATTTCTGTTTGTAAGGTCTTAAAATTATTATTTCATAATGATCGCTACATTCCAGTTTTCTGTCTTGATATAGGCCCCTGAACCATTAATTACTTACATTTGCCAGAATAAACTAAGAATTGCATAGTGTAGAAAAGGCAATTCAGCTAGTAGACCGGTTTCGTTCTTATTGGAAACTCATCATGTACTATCTCTGCCACACAAGTGCGGCAGGGTGGCTCAGTGGTTAGAGCACCAGAATCCGAAGCAGACGTGCCCAGGTTCGAGCCCTGTCCGCGGCAATTTCTGTCCAATTCATGATGAGTTCCCAATAAGGACGAAACCAGTCTACTGGCTAAATGGCCTTTTCTACACTATACAATTCTTAGTTTTTACTGACATATGTAAGTAATTAATGGTTAAGGTGCTTATATCAAGACCGCAACCTTGATTATAATAATTGTTATCACCACCCGCACAACCATAGTTCATTTGATAACTTCATTCATCAAAACTTCCGACAGAAATTTTTTGCAGTTTTACACAAGAAAGACACAACGCAAATGTGAAAAACAATTCTTTTTACTACGCATTTATATAGAATGCGTTTAATTTTAAATTAAATTTTCGCATTAATGTTGAGAAAACGTCCCATAGATCTATTCAACTAATCACTGCAAATTTACTGCCTTGCAAATGAAGACTAAACCAATAGTTAAATGATGTAAAAATCTAAATAAAGAGAATAAAATTGCCGTTCCATTGTACAAGCTAATTTAATTTTACCTTCCGGCAAAACGACGTCACATTTAGTTGGTTAACGAGCTTCTATTTTTTCGTTTTTTGAAGTGGCACGCCTAATTATGCGTTTGAACGTCTTCGACAGTGTCTTATTTGCTTTTAAATGATTATAAAAACAAGAATTGGCAGCCTAACTTTTTACCTGTGCATAAATGCAAATACTGATTAACACAAAACAAAAACAGCAGAATTTTATATGTGCAGTTTAAATTGCGCAGATGAATTTACGTTTATCGAACGCGAGAAAAAAATAGTTATCTAATATTTTCTTTTTATGATAAACACTCCATTGAACAATAGGTTGAAGCTTCAGGATTCGTTTCGTTTTTGAATATTACTTTTTAAAATATGAATTGCCACAAGATTTATTTAAGGCACAAATATGCCATCGTACTCCTGTATTAATGTAACTTTTTAAGTAGTGTTGATTTGTAATTTGAATTGAAAACTGAATGGTGTATTGAAATAGTAACTTTAAAATGGCAAAATAATACTGAAATTATTAAAAAAGTTATTTGTCGCCTAACGACAGCATGCTAGTCAAATTTAAGCTTCTTGTTTACTATACACCTTTTCGATAAAAAAGTAAAATGGCGTATTTGAAGTGGAATTCGAAGGGATGATGAATGCTAAAGGAAAAAGAAATACCGGATTTGACATGTTGTCCCACGACTGGTTAAATACAATGGGATTGGTGTTTACTTCAAGCTCGCAAACTTGATTTAAAGATACCATACCTATTGGGCAAGTTTTATTGACTTTAAATATAATTGGAAGAAATTATATGAAATATATAATTTCAGTATAAATTACTGTATGCTTCAGGTAACAAAGGCGATTAATTCACAGCAAATTCTGAGTAAGACTTGAAGAGTTCTCAATAAGGACAAAACCGATCTATTGGATGAATTTATTTTACTACTGCGTACAATATGCATTTTATATTGATAAAATATATATAATCAAAATCCTGCCATTCGACTTTAAATCAATATGTATATATATATATATATATATATATATATATATATATATATATATATATATTCAAAGAAAAATGAACAAATATGTCTTAAATTACACACGCATAAGTTGATAAACTGTAAGCAACACCAAAACGCAGAGTATTTAATTGCTATGCACGCATTAATATTCATGAATTTGAATATAAACAGCATGATAAATTATATTTGATTAATAAATTTTTTGAAAGTATTATGCAATTTTCTATATTTTGTGGAGAGAAAATTCCATCAAAATGAGGGTACCGGTAATAAAATTATAAATAAAGTCAATTTTTCCTTAACGAAAAAAGTGTTGCTTGAGTATAATGAAGTTAAGGCAGTGCATTCAAAAGTAGCTTTAAATTTCCTTTAATTATGGAAACATAAGACCATTTTTAATAGTTAACAAAAAATGTCAACTAACAGTGTAGGTTAATCTAATTTTGTTTTTTCAGTCTATTTAAAAAAATGAATGTAGCTACTAAATGTTTTAAAATAAAGAAGCACTATTCCAATGGAATTCTACTGCTAAAACCATTTAGTATTAAATCAGTTTAAAGGCAATGCGGAAGTTATTAGTAAGATAAAAGATATTTAAGATTTAACTGACAAGATACAGAAGACAATACAATGTAAGTTAGATTCACTTTCCACAGTGAATTGAAAAAATATATTTTAGAAAAACTGATGTAAAATTCGAAATTAATAATAGAATAAAGGCGCGTTAAAATCTGCCTAAGCTACCAATAAATTTTTAAATTCAGGTGCTTTTTGATGATTTGATACAAATTAAACGGCAGGTGAAGAAATTATTCGAGTCTAATAAACTAGAATTAATTTACTGTGAACTGAATAGCCTACTTCTGGACATTCACTCTTGCACAACTGGAAAAAATTGCAGAATCTGTTATAACAAAAAATGATGCCTACGAAGAAAGCGAAATTAGTAATAACACTTTTCGAGACAAACTGATTCTTCATTCAGCGGTAATAAGATAAATAAATAATTTGAAATCTCATGAAGTTATATTCTTAATGCTGATAAAGGCAGGCCACCAGTTCTAATAAATTTGTCAGATTATAAATAAAATTGTAAAATTCACATTTTGACAAAATATTTATAATAAAATGAAAAAGGAAGTGAACAAAAGAGGTCAAACCAACCAATAACAAATTAGTAAGCGCATAATAACTCGATACTAAAAAATAATACAGTTTAGCCAAGATTTTATAGCCTCGTGACATGCCTAGAGTTTGCAACTCGTCTAAGAATTGGAGCGAATGTGCAATATTTGTTAATTTATAGAGACTCGAATATCTTCTGCTATAGAGTATTTAGTTAAAGATCAGTTTTACTTGTCAATTTAAGGAGGATATGGGAATAAATAAGAAAGAGATATTTCGAAAAATGTGAATTTAGGCTGCAAAATACAGCAATCTAACAGTTATAAAGCAGTATTGTAAATCAGGTCACTTATATTCCGATAAAGTGGAGAAAACTGAACTTTTAGAACACCAGGACTTAATGGAATTCACTATTTAGTAGAAAAAATGTGGTTGATGTAGTAAGTAGTTATGGATATATAAAAATTATATATATTATACGTCAACCAAATAAAAACTTTCTCATTATAAAAATAATCTGGTTAATAAATATCACTATTTATTGAAAAGAGCGCGAATCTGTGAAATGGCACAGGCGTGGTAAATGACATAGATGTACATAAATTTTATCTAGGTACATTCCATCATATAAAAACTCTCGTATGGGCACAAACTCACAGAAAAACAAACACACGAACTGGAATGAGCACAAACATACTCCACCAGAACACGCACGCACATAAATCGACACTTATACATGAACATGTCAAGCAAATAAGCACGCACTCATAAACATTAGCCCACGAATAAACAGGGGCATTAAAACGTCTGAAAGAACACTCAAAGTCAGACTTGAAGTTGCACTCAAAAATGCGCACAGAAGCACACAAAAACAAACGCACGTACACAGACATACATGGAAATTAAGCATACATATGTATATAAATGGAACTAATTTGTAAAAAAAATTCAGGCAGGGTGCTGTTTCAAGTTGCACCAAGCGTCCTGTTAAAGCACTTAATTTTTTGGCTCAGAAGAGGTCCCTCAAAACCTGTCAACGACGAACTTCGTAGATTAAGGAAGTATTGAAGCCCTGATAGCCTTGCTGTCATGCCCGTAACGAAGGCGGTTGTGGAAGCTTCTGCAGCTTAGTGGGTGAAGGAAGATGTATAAAATTCCATATTGAGGGCCATGATGAATCTTGATGATGTAATGTGTAGTGACATCACTAGACTGGTAATTATCAAGATTAGCTTAATAAATTTCTTAATCACGGCTGTTCAAAATTTACCCAACAGCACAAGAGTATGACTTATTGCGAGTCCCATAACTGACTTCAAGCTGTTTAACGGAAACAATTTTTACGTTTGTTTTCGTATCAAATTCATCTCACTTGGTCCGTAGTCATAGATGGCCCGTAGCCATGGAAATTCCGGCCTGACGAGCGGAAGGCTCAAGCTAGTCAACCCGAGATTGGTAGCATGAACATTGCCGGGTCATAAAGAAACACAGCAATCATCTCGTTTCATGTGAAGCCTCGAGTTTGGTTTAACTGCGCTGTAACTTTTTTTGTTAAATGTGTAGTGACGGAATGAGAGCAAGCATTCCAGACGTGAAGGACAAGTTTCAACTGCTGAAGAAAACTTTGGCCACTGGAATCTGGGCAGATAGTGCTCACCAGCCTTGGTTGGCAGACTATCTAGGAGAGTGAAAACTCCGAATACAAACCATCACTAGGAATGGGCGAACTATTGTTCTTTTACAGACCATATATATAAACATGAAATGTAAAACTTACAATGATTACATACTGCATCGGCCGTCGAGCAATATAAAAATGGTCGCCTTATCTGATGAGCCGCGCAGGGTGGATAAGCGAAATCGGGCTACTGCAGGCAACTTTATCTCCGATTCTGCCTCCTTCCCTTCCCCTCCCTTTTCTCAATCTAACAATAAAACTCTTTTAGATACTATGAATATGATTGTTTTAGATCATAACACTGAGCCCAATATCAGGTTGCCAAATATCGAAAATGGTTCTAGTAGACGATTATTCATTAAACCTAGGTTAGGTTTTAACGTAGGCGCATTTAATTTGCGATCATTAAAACAACTTAGACAACAAGAATCTCTTGCTCGTACGTTAGATAAATTAGAAATCGATATATGTTGTGCATCTGAAACCAGAATACAGGATCCTACGTGCATTACAGAACTGGTTGCACCATCCTTAACTACGCGTTATTGGCTTCGAACATCTGGCTCCACAGAGTTCTCTCAAGCCGGTAAATGGAGCGTTGGTATTGGCCTTAGCGCGCAAGCTGAAGCTTGCTTAATTGAATATATCCCTTTAAATAGTCGACTGTGTGCGGCAAGTTTAAGTACATCTACTAAAATCAAAGCCAAAAACCGTAATCATCGTTGCCTCTTCGTTGTATCTGCATATGCTCCTACCGATTGAAGCACAGACGAAAGCAAGGACGCTTTTTACTCCAAATTAAGCTCCTTACTAAGTAAAGCACGAAGTTCAGATATAGTCCTGGTTATGGGTGATATAAATGCTCAAGTTGGGCGCTTAAGTAACCCAGAATTTCATTTAGGTGGAAGATACACTTTAAGCTCGACGCGCAACGATAATGGTGAACGGCTTTTGGATAACTGCGCTGAACATAAACTAAATTTAAGTAGTACAAACTTCAGGCGTAGTGCTAAAAGTTGTGCTACATGGCGTCCTCCAGCACCCGGACAACGGTGGACTCAAATAGATAATGTAGTAATTAATTATAGATGGCGTGGTTGCATCCGGGATTGTTTTTCTCTTTGGAATAATAATGTCGACTCGGACCATGCACTTATCCGTTGTAGATTTGCACTAAAATTTTCCGGGAAAATGATTAAGAATAAGCTCCAAATTGATGTGGGCAAACTTGAACAACCGTCCATCCGACTAAATTATTAAAATATTCTAAAGTCTAATCTAACTGGTCTAGATGGCGAAACTTCGAATAAATTTTGGTCCAAGATAAGTTCCACTATGCACAATGCAGGTACTACAGTATGTGGCATTGAAGGCCCCCGTAGAAATAATCATTGGCTCTCTGTAAAATCTATGGAGATACTCGAAATAAGGCGCCAATTTCTATCTGGCCCGACTCATAATAATACCCGTCGCAATATAAGACGCCAACTTAAGCTCAGTCTAAAAGTGGATCTCGAAAATATTTGGACCAGAAGGGCTGAAGAAATGGAAGTAGCTTTCACGTCAGGTAATAGTCGCTGTTTGTTCCAACTTTTTCGCCAAACAGGTCTGAGAAAATTAAAAGTTAGTGAAACTATAAATGATAGTAACAACGATTTAATAACCGATAAAATAAGTCGTCTTGACAGGTGGGCTGAACACATCAAAGATAATTTTTCTTGGCCACCTGCGTCAGTTCCAATTCCCGAAAGCATTTCTGCATAAACAGTGTGGAATGTTAGTCTCAAAGAACAATCGGAGTTGGAAGTGCGCGATGAAATCCTATCTCTTAAACGTAGCAAAGCCACAGGCCTCGATGATTTGCTTCCAGGATTGTTTAAGGATGGTGGCGATATAATTTCAGGAGCGTTGACCAAACTTTTTCATACTATATGGAATGAGGAAACCGTACCACTTGACTGGAATGAGTCGACCATCATTCCCATCTTCAAAAAAGGCAATCGTAATTCGTGCGATAACCATCGTGGTATAAGTTTGACTCCGGTCGTATCAAGGTTATTTGCTTCGATTATCCTACGTCGTCTTAGCGCTTCACGTGAATCACATACAAGAGAAGAACAGGCCGGATTCCGCGCAGGACGAGGTTGTATAGATAATATTTTTACATTAAGGCAAGTTCTCGAACAGAGACATTTATATCACCGTCCCACAATAGCCGTCTTTCTAGACTTCAAGGGTGCATTTGATTCGGTGGATCGCAATGTTTTATTCCATATTTTGTCAAAAAGCGGTGTGCCCACAAATTTTGTTAATATTATACGAGCTCTCTACACAAATACTTCTGGTCGCGTTAAGGTCTACAACGAAGTAACGCATAACTTTTCAACCACCAGTGGTGTTCGTCAAGGTTGTCCACTGTCCCCATTTTGTTTAATTTTGTAATCGATGCTATTATGAAAAACACTCTCCCACACATTCAGGATGCTGGAGTTGAAGTTTTCCCGGGCGATAAACTAGTCGATCTTGACTAAGCGGACGATATCGTACTATTATTCGACAATCAGGATGCTGCCCAAGCCACCTTGAATAGATTAGCAGACGTTGTTCCGTCTTTCGGTATGAAATTCGCACCCTCTAAATGTGAGATGCTGTTACAGGAACAGCCACCACCCATTCCAACGTTGCGACTGCAGAATGAAGATCTAGACATAGTCGACAGGTTTACATAACTTGGGGGCTCTATCAATAACGTAGGTAATATGTCCGACGAGGTGAGAATACGAGTCGCGAAAGCTAGTGTAGCTTTCTCGAACCTTCGTCATTTATGTAGAAACGCGAATATTTCACTTTGCCTTAAAGATCGTGTTTACAATGCATCTGTACGCACAGTCTTACAATACGATAGTGATACTTGGCCTCTTAGAGTTGATAATTTTAGACGCTTACAGGCATTCGATCGTCGTTTTTTGAGAAAAATAGCACATTTTGATTACCAAAAACGAATAACTAACGTTGACATCCGTAGACGTATTTTTGGATCTGCCAATAAGTGCTCCTCGTTAGAAAAAAATAAGGCTCCATCAACTTCGTTGGCTCGATCACGTTTTGCATATGCCCTCATTTCGATTGTCCAGTAGAGCTCTGTTCTCTCATCCAGCACCAGATTAGCGTAAGAAACAAGGTGGGCAGATTTTCACATGGTAGAGACAATTGAAGTCACTTACATCCAAATTGGGTAGTATAGGACTCACTCGTCTGCCAGGATGGGGTCCTCGTGTGCATCATAGTTCTTGGTTAGAAACCCTTAGCGATATGGCATCGAATCGAGCTCAGTGGCGATCTTGTTGCAGATGGCTAGTAGAATCATCTTCATAACTTTCTTTTTTTAGTAGGACAAAGTTAGCTGAGAGGTTTGGTTTGTTTATGATGTGATACAGTGCGATCCGCAAGGAAGCTGTATTGCTGATGTTGCCTTGCCCGAATGCTAACTTGGCCATAATGGTGTTTTGGCGAGGTTTAGTTTGCCTCATTTTTGTGAGCTATCCTGATAAACTTGATCATAGTAGATAGGTATTCCTTCTCTCTGCCTCTCTCCCTCTCTCGTAAATCTCACTAATAATTTGTCCAAAATATTATTTCTGTTTTCATTTATATACTTTTTTTAATACTTATGGTTACATGGCAGTGAAACATTTTTCACTTTTGACATTTGTATGGCTGGACATGATGATGATGATGATGATGATGATGATGATGATAATGATGATGATGATGATGGTGATGATGATAATGATGATGATTTTGATGATGCATATTCAGTTCAGATTTTGTGCGCTATTATTGACCTGTTATCAGCCACTGCAAATCCAGCGTTATGCTTGAATTGGATTACAACATGTCCTAGATTTGACTTTGACCAGTTACAATCTCAATATAAATTTCAACAAAATTCTTTTTAAAAAAATATCATTCTTGTCCATCTAAATGTGCAATGTATATATACATATATGTAACACGGCTAAGTTTAGGATAATTTTATACTTGTATATGCAGAATGCATATGCACATATATATATATTTATATATAAATATTTGTATATATTTTTGATTATCAATGTAAAGAAAAGCAATACACATGGGAAACACGAAATTATATATATATATATATATATATATATATATATATATATATATATATATATATTGATAGTGTCTAATTTCACCATTTTTAAAATGTAAGAACAAAACAACGTACTCCATGGAATAACATTTATTAATAAATCTTATTTCTACCAGTATCTACAGCCATTGTTCTGGATTCGTTAGTATATTCGTTCATCCAATCCCACTGTACATGTGTTGTAACCAATCTCCTCTTCGTTATGCTGTCCATTGCTTTGCGCAATTTAGACCACTCCTTTTGCGTAACGTCATTTGGTGTGTCATCGCTTTCATTGTAATTGCGTCCGTAATTGATGTATGTGTCGTATTTTGCGAAGCGTTGGCTATTTTTAAAGGCATGTCGGTTATGTCTTTGTTCCAGTCCAATTTAATTTCTTTTTGAATTATTTTCTGCACGTTTAAGCAGGGCTTCAGCTTATTAATTGCAATAGCTTCAAAAGCCAGAAGCATTTTCTCTGTTTTTGCCTTGTAGAGAACTGAAAAATTGTTACTACTAACAGCATGACCTGTGAGTAGTACATGTTCGCAAATTGCTGATTTTTGTGCAGGAGCTGCACCCCTCTTTAATAGTTTTTGAGGGAGATGCTGATTTATTCTAGTTTCGAGCCTCTTTTTTGATCTGCCGATGTACTGAGCGTTGCAGGTACATTGAAATTTGTATACAGACAAAGGTGTTGACGTCACAGAGAGGCTATCTTTTTCATTCGTGCGCATCAGTTTTGTTGTGTTGAACACCACTCTCACCTGTATTGATGGAAACTGTGCTTTTGTCGCTCGAATTACTTTTCGTTTGAAGATTTCCGCTGGAAGATCACCTCCAAAGGGAACACTAAGCGTTACTATCTGGGGAGTTTGATTTTCTTCCAAATTGGCCTCGATTTTGTTGCGTTGCCTCAAGTTGTAATCGATGAACCAGTCCGGATAGCCATTATTTCTCAACGCTTCGCGAAGCAAATTTAGCTCTATTTCAATGTTGTCCGGTGAACAAATCCTGCGTATTCGTGTGCCCAAATTTATTATTAGGTTCCTTTTGTACGCCCTTGGCACACTACTCATATAATGGATATACTGTGCAGTCCAGCTTGATTTCTTGTGAACTGACCTTGAGAGAGTACCTTCTTCGACTCTCGTTATTCCTACATCTAGGAAGGATAAATATCCGTCTTTTTCTTCTTCTATTGTAAACTTGATTGCCTGGTCTACCTTGTTTATGTGATGTAGCAGTGAATTTGTATCTTCATCCTTTTCAACGACCATGAAAGTATCGTCAACGTAGCGCACGTAAAAATGAGCTCCATTGATAAATGGTTTTAAACCAGTTGTTTCTAAATGGTGCATGTATATGTCTGCCAATACTGGTCCAAGAGGACTACCCATACCTATGCCGTCAATTTGTCTGTAGAAGACTCCTTGGAATACGAATTGTAGGTTGTATGTGCATAATAGAAGTAGTTCTCTCATGTCGTCCACTTCTATCAGTGTTTCCGCTCCTGATGATCGTATTTATTTACATAGGATATTTATAGTTTTATTTACTGGAATGCTAGTAAAGAGGAAAATGGTGTCCCTCGATATAAAGTCAGTTCACAAGAAATCAAGCTGGACTGCAAAGTATATCCATTATATGAGTAGTGTGCCAAGGGCGTACAAAAGGAACCTAATAATAAATTTGGGCACACGAATACGCAGGATTTGTTCACCGGACAACATTGAAATAGAGCTAAATTTGCTTCGCGAAGCGTTGAGAAATAATGGCTATCCGGACTGGTTCATCGAATACAACTTGAGGCAACGCAACAAAATCGAGGCCAATTTGGAAGAAAATCAAACTCCCCAGATAGTAACGCTTAGTGTTCCCTTTGGAGGTGATCTTCCAGCGGAAATCTTCAAACGAAAAGTAATTCGAGCGACAAAAGCACAGTTTCCATCAATACAGGTGAGAGTGGTGTTCAACACAACAAAACTGATGCGCACGAATGAAAAAGATAGCCTCTCTGTGACGTCAACACCTTTGTCTGTATACAAATTTCAATGTACCTGCAACGCTCAGTACATCGGCAGATCAAAAAAGAGGCTCGAAACTAGAATAAATCAGCATCTCCCTCAAAAACTATTAAAGAGGGGTGCAGCTCCTGCACAAAAATCAGCAATTTGCGAACATGTACTACTCACAGGTCATGCTGTTAGTAGTAACAATTTTTCAGTTCTCTACAAGGCAAAAACAGAGAAAATGCTTCTGGCTTTTGAAGCTATTGCAATTAATAAGCTGAAGCCCTGCTTAAACGTGCAGAAAATAATTCAAAAAGAAATTAAATTGGACTGGAACAAAGACATAACCGACATGCCTTTAAAAATAGCCAACGCTTCGCAAAATACGACACATACATCAATTACGGACGCAATTACAATGAAAGCGATGACACACCAAATGACGTTACGCAAAAGGAGTGGTCTAAATTGCGCAAAAGCAGTGGTCTAAATTGCGCAAAGCAAAGGCTAGCATAACGAAGAGGAGATTGGTTACAACACATGTACAGTGGGATTGGATGAACGAATATACTAACGAATCCAGAACAATGGCTGTAGATACTGGTAGAAATAAGATTTATTAATAAATGTTATTCCATGGAGTACGTTGTTTTGTCTTCATATATATATATATATATATATATATATATATATATATATATATATATTTCATGGAGTTTCTTGGGAATTTGGTACATGAAATGTCACTGGAGCCGGCTTACCCTCCAAAAGGAGTCAGCCGCAGTAAAGTAGTAGTAAAGTATATATATATATATATATATATATATATATATATATATATATATATATATATATATGTATATATATATATATACCCTCATGGAACCCTTATATATATGTCGTTTGTATAAACTTAACGTTGCATAATTTATAGATCCCAATTACTAAAGTAGACCGTTTTCATACATGTTAGGAACTCGTGAAGTACTTGTCCTAATTCAGCGCAACCTGAGTGACTTTTAGTCTTTTACTGTGTCACCCACTTGTATATATGTTTATATAAATAAAGATCTAACTAAAACAGAAATATATTTTGTTATATATTATTCAAAGTTGTAGACATTGAAAGTAATTCGTTCCTATTAAATTAATCATTTAGTTTTGTTGTTGTCAGAATAAAATTTTGTCACGAATTATATCTCAGCTTATTTTTATCTGTGGTGTAGTTTGCTACAAATATTTGCTGTCCATTAAATCTGTCTTTTTATTTTCATAGAATATTTTTCACTGTCACAATGAGAACCTCGTTGTTATGTATAGTATTTTCATGACAGCATCTCGAATCGAAAGCCACGGCTAAATACTTTTCAATCATCTAACAAGTAAATATTTATTCTTTTTGAAGAAAAAATTAAACGTTTTGAATGATTTAACGTAAATATATGTACAAATAAACTTATTGGTACTAAAAAGTTTCGTTAAATATGCTCGTATATATTGTGAAGACAGCAACAAGAACTTATTTATTCAGTTGTTATTTACGGAGGTTTCTATTTGAATGGTTGAGTTAGTACTGATATGAATTTAAATTCTATTTGTAGCTAATGATGTGTTGACATTTCAGTGTGAATTTAGATTGATACTTTGTGTGTAATTAATCAATTCGCTAGTTGGTTTTAGCATAGACGAATTTATTTTCTTTGCTTGTTTCTTATGTCATATTGTCCCCAAATTGCGTTAATTTATCGCCTCGTAAACGACACAGGATATGTAAAATTCAATAATTATCGGTTCTATAGTTATGTAATTTCAGCCTTTAAAGGATAATATAAAGTATTGATAGTCAAGATTGCGATCTTTACAAAAACACCTGAAGCTTTATGTCAATATAAACTATGCATTATATAGTTTTCAAAAGGCAATTCATCCAGTAGACCGGTTGCGTCCTATTAGCTAGAATTTGCCGTGGACAGGGCTCGAACCTGGGCATGTCTGCTTCGGTATCTGGTGCTCTAACCACTGAGCCACACTGCCGCACGGATGAATTACCTTTTTAACACTATACAATACTTAGTTTATACTGAGAAATGTATGTACCTAAAGGGACAGGTGTTTATATAAAGTTTAAAATTTTGATTATAGTGATTGTTATCATACCGCGCGCAACCAATGCTATTTTAATTATAAAACAGAGTATGTTTTGTGCATCTGATTCAACATCATGTTCTTGCCAGTCAAGTTATATTGTTAATTATGGTGTCTGATGTGTAGATCGTCTTTATCTGCATACTAGAATGTTTATGTTGTATATTTTGATTCGTGCTCAGTGAAGCAAATTATGAATTTGGTAAAATGTTTGTATTTTCAAAACAGCAGGGTATTTTGTAATTTAAACGGCTGTGACATATGGAAAAAAATGCTTCCAGCGTCGGTGAATGCTTCGAGTGAAAATTGTAAACTGGTTATAACCACGTTTCCTAAATATGATTCCCAATCGATGATTTGTTAACCAAACTCGTCGCTTTGGAATCAATTTCTGCCTAAATATTCGTGGATAAAGTTGAGCAAATGCCTTTTTTATTTTCAATATTTTTTAATAGGTATATTTAAAATAAACATTTAATCACTACACGAAAAAAGAAATGTAATTCATCAACTAGAAAGATTATCCTTTACTGAGGTAATCGGTCGTTGAAAAATTAGCTCGGATGATAATCAAATCCAGTACATTTGCTCTTCTTTAACAAGCAATAGTCTGTATCACCAGAGAGTGACCAAAAGGAAAGTTATTGCAAAAATAAAAATCGGCTTGGAATTATTATATGTATTGTTATAGTAATCGAATTCCGAGACTTCCATCCAAAATCTATAGGTTCTATTCTCGCGTGCAGCAATTCCATAGGAAACTGTATAGTTCCCATTTAGGAAAAACGAAATCTAGTTAAATAAATGAATTTCTTTCTTATGCAATGTTTAGCATACACCAGTAACTTATATATATATATATATATATATATATATATATATATATATATATATATATATATATATATTCATTGATTTCGACATTAACAGCTGTTTCTCTTTGATTGCTGGCAAAGGCAAGTGTGTTACCATAAATAACACTCGTAGTTTAGCTGCATTAAATGTGTGTGTAATGCTGCTTCAACTTTCTTTTGTGCCATTCGGGAAACTGCATCCCCCTTAAATGGGATGTTTAGGTAGACTGTTTTCTTTTCTGGCCCATAATACGTCTGTTTCTGGTTAACTCCCCTTTTAATAATTGATTCAATTAATTGTCTGGGATAGCCATTAGACATTAAATCGCTAATTGTTTTATTATATTCATTTTCTTTAGAATCTTGACTAACCAACCTGTCAATTCTTGAAAAGCAAGCACGAACTGTTGATAATTTATACTGAAATGGCACAAAACTGCTGTAATGCAAATACTGTGTGGACCATGTTGGTTTATAGTAAATTGTTCTGTTTAATTTACCATTAGTTTCTTTCTTTAATAGTACATGTAGGAAAGGCAGACAGTCATCTTTCTCGTGCTCTGACGTGAAACCGATATTCTTATGTGCTTTGTTGAAACTTTGAAGCAATGTTCGTGATTGCGACCTGTTCTTAAGTACAAGAAATATATCATCCACGTACCGTATATATTGAGCACATTTACTTATGTCACTCTTTAATGATGTATTTTCTAGGTGCCCTAGAAAAATCTCAGCCAACACTGGAGATAAGGGGCTTCCCATTGCGACACCATCAGTCTGTTTGTAGATGTTTCCATTAAAACGAAATCGTACGTCTTTCGTGCATAATAAGATAAGCTTGCGTAGACTGCGACCTGCCACCGGCGATAGTAATATATCATGTTCTACCGCTTTGACTATAATGTCAATGGTTTCATCAATTGGGACATTTGTAAACAGAGACGTAACATCAAAAGATACCATAATCTTTTTTTTAACATTTATATCTTGAATTTTGTTTACAAACTCAAACGAATCGGCAACCGAATGATTACCTAGTAGTTTACGTAATGGTTCAAGTAAACGAACTAGCCATTTAGCTAGTGCATGAAACGGAGAATTTACCATTGATAAAATTTGCCTCATAGGACAACCTCTTTTGTGTGTTTTTGGTAATCCGTACATTATTGGTGTAGATGATCCAACTGGCTTGGTCTTCTGTGCAGTGGCCTCATCAATAAAACCGGTGTCTGTCAAAATCTTAATTTCATTTATTACTTTGCGCTCCACCATGTCTATTTCATCTGATTTATCGTCTAGACATATGAATTTTGTATTGTGCCAGGTCACACTCTACGCAAGCTTATCTTATCATGCACGAAAGACGTACGATTTCTTTTTAATGGAAGCATCTACAAACAGATTGATGGTGTCGCATTGGGAAGCCCCTAATCTCCAGTGTTGGCTGAGATTTTTCTAGGGCACCTAGATAATATATCATTAAAGAGTGACATAAGTAAATGTGCTCAATATATACGGTACGTGGATGATATACTTCTTGTACTTAAGAACAGGTCGCAATCCCGAACATTGCTTCAAAGTTTCAACAAAGCACATAAGAATATCGGCTTCATGTCAGAGCACGAGAAATATGACTGTCTGCCTTTCCTAGATGTACTTTTAAAGAAAGAAACTAACGGTAAACTAAACAGAACAATTTACCATAAGCCAACATGGTCTGCACAGTATTTGCATTACAGCAGTTTTGTGCCATTTCAATATAAATTATCAACAGTTTGTGGTTGCTTTTCAAGAATTGACAGGTTGGTTAGTGAAGATTCTAAAGAAAATGAATATAATAAAGCAATTAACGATTTAATGTCTAATGGCTATCCCAGACAATTAATTGAATCAATTATTAAAAGGGGAATTAAACAAAAAGAGACGTATTATGGGCCAGAAAAGAAAACAGTCTACCTAAACATTCCATTTAAGGGGAATGCAGTTTCCTGAATGGCACAAAAGAAAGTTGAAGCAGCATTAGCACGCACAATTAATGCAGCTAAACTACGAGTGTTATTTAGGGTTACACACTTGCCTTTACCAGCAATCAAAGAGAAACAGCCATTAATGTCGATATCAAATATTATTTACCAATATACATGCGCAAGTTGACGATCAACTTACGTAGGCCGATCGACCAGACGGTTAATTACTCGAATGAGAGAACATTGCAACTTGAACGCCTGTTTTAAATCAAATGGTGAATACATGTCTGTTATTGCGCAACACATCATCGAAACATCGCACGTATGTTCTCCAGACGTAGCATTCAAAGTAATTACTAAATGCAAAAGCAAAAGGGAGCTAGCCACATACGAAGCCTTATGGATAAACAAATTGCAGCCGGATTTATGTAAGCAGAAGAAGCACGTACAAACATTGAGCTTGAACTGGATGTGACGCACGCAATTTGATTGGTTTCTATTTTTCACACTCTCTTTGTTCACATATTTCTA
The DNA here is from genome assembly GCA_029291075.1 of Eudiplozoon nipponicum. Lineage (NCBI taxonomy): Eukaryota > Metazoa > Platyhelminthes > Monogenea > Mazocraeidea > Diplozoidae > Eudiplozoon > Eudiplozoon nipponicum. Next base: position 14,976 of record JAQBSW010001460.1, on the reverse strand, counting down.
TCTTGTTTTGCTTTCCAATTTATATATAAAGATATGTTCATTAGTAGATATTTAAGAAGACCATGCAAAAGAAATATTTCTTATATCTGATAAAATTTCTTTTTGTTTTTGCACACAGGAAGGGTACAATTAATATATATATATATATATATATATATATATATATATATATATATATATATATATTCTTATAATTAGGAATACAACACATAAATAACAAAGTGGATAAAGGCCATTTATTTCGTGAATACTAAACATCTCTTATACAATCATACATATTTATACGTTTTGGGTTGTCAATTGGTTATGTTATTGGTGACAAATCTGACTCGTTATTACTGCTGTTTCTGGTTTTGACTAGTAGGTGAGTGTATATGCGTTTGTGTTTGTGTTGTGTATGTGTGTTTGCATGTAAAGGTCATTCTCGCAGTATTGCGAAGCGATGTCTGAGATCTTGTCATTATTGTTTTGATAACTTGAGAGTTAGCCATTTGTGCAAATTGTTCACTGTTATCTATACAAGTGCTATTTTTCCCAGTATAGTTAATCGTTTCTCCCCGCTGCGCAAGGGTGCTATTTTCGCTTGGTAACAACGCTAATGTTGATTGTCGTGTTAAACGCTCACACTGTTTGGAGACTTCTGTCATCGTATGCGCCTCTGTTATCTCAACCTCACCTTGTTGCCAATCCGATTGTACGTTTGTTGATTCTAGTCGAGGGCCTGTTGGTTCTTGGCTGGATACTAGTAGATTGTTGTTGAATTTTGTTATCCCTGGCCAGTCGATAAGGATATCATGTTGATGAAACTTTTGAATGTTAAGTTCAGGTGTTTGTTGTTTTATGTAGAGCGCTTCGTAGATAAAAAGTAATTTTTCAGATTTTGCTTTGTGTAGAATTGTGAAATTGGTCGAATTGACAGGGTGCCCCGTTGCCAATATATGATCGGAAATAGCTGATTTCCCTGACGGTGGCAAGCCTTTGTTAATCAATTTCTGTGGCAAATGTTGCTGGATTCTGCTTATCAATTGCTTCTTCGTAAGTCCGATATATGTGCTACCGCACATACATGAGAATTTATAGACTATGAATGATTTGGAGAGAAGTGGTAATTGATCTTTGGCATCCAACCTCATGATTCTCTGTGTACTGAATGTCATATTAACTTTAACACTGGGAAAGTTGTCCTTAGTTATTCTATTCAGCCGCCGTGCAATTATTGAGGCTGGTATGTCGCCTCTGTCGTACTTTAGGTATGTCGCCCTAAAATGGTAAAGTTTAGGAAACCTGTTTGCTGGTAACCTCTAGTACGAATTTGCCGTGGTCTAATGTTGACATCAATGAACTGCTCTGTAGTTGTTCATTAGCAGAATATTCCTGGGAGGTAGCCCAGTTCTTCCTCAATCTTGTGTTCAGGAGCAGATCTTTCTGATTCTGTTCGCTAGGTTGTTTACTAAGTTTCTTTTGTGGGATTTTGGCACACCAATACTGTTGTAATGAATGGGCTGTCCAGTGAAAGTGACTTTCGATGTATGGCCAGGTCACAATCTCCGTTTGCTTCTCGAGTGAGTTTGATGTCAAGGAATGTAGAAACTTTATCCACTTTGTTATTTGTGTTGTTTTCCTAATTATAAATACTGTGTTAATTAAAACGGTATGGACATCATAAATATATATATATATATATATATATATATATATATATATATATATATATACAAGAATGACCAGAACCCTGACATCAATTTGCAATACTCCGAGAAAGACATCTACATTTAAACGGATACACACACAGACAAACATATACGCATATATACTTACTAATCAGGCCAAACAATAAATAGAAGTAAAACCGAGTTAGATTTGTTGCCACCCAATTAATCAATTGAAAGGGCAGGATGTATATAATTGAAAGAAAGTAAAGTGAAGTTTAGCAGTCTCGACATCAATAGTAATTATCTACTTTGTTATTAATGTGATTTTTTTCTTCCTAATTAGAAATATACTGTGTAATATTCGAAGGCAATGGACATAATAAAGAATATATATATATATATATATATATATATATATATATATATATATATATATATATATATACCGATGACTTTTATTATTTATTATACACGAAAAATTATGAAACTTATAATTTCCATTGTAGAGCTTTGCAAATTGAAGATACACAATAAATAAACGCTTATATCTTATAATTTAAAAAAAAGCGTTTAATCAAATCTGTTGATACTTATACCACAGCATTTTAATGCTTCTTCAATGCTGAAGTGTTATTAGATCAAATAAAGTATATACTTGGAATACCCTTAATAAAATTACGCTGTTATTTAAAAAAAATTAATGTCATTTAGGTAAAAGCTTTGTGTCGGATATGATTTTTAAAAATAAATTAGTAATGTTATACAACTACTGCTCCCTCACCAATTCTATGTGTTTATCTTTAGTTCGCATTGTTGTAAAGTGTAAAAGCATATAAAGAGAGCATAATTTAACCAATTAAAATATATGCCGAGCAATTATCTTTGTTAGTTTTAAAAAATATATATTCGCTGTAATCTTGCTATTTGCGAATATGTACTTAAATAGGAGAGATTAATGAACATTATTCTCCATTATTATCAGAATGTTTTTACTTGGTTATTAAGCGAATACGTATTATGCGTACATTTAACGAACAAACCCAGCTCATACGAAATAATTATGTTTAATTTACAACGAAAATAATATATCAAACGTTTAGTTACAAAGCTTATAACAACTTAAAATATGTAAACTCATTTTTTCAAGTAAAACAAATTCTCCAACGGAATGCGAGTCTTAATAAAATTAATGGTACCGTTTCTACGCGCAAAAAGAAAAATAAATTTTATCAAATACAAGATCTGTTGTGTTCACATATTCTTCTAAATTATCTATAAATGAACATCTCTTTATATATCAATTGAAAGGGCAAACAAAATAGAAAAATGTAAACATGAAGAAACTGTGAAAAAAGGGAACAAGCAATCAATTGGGTGCATCAATTTCAGTTCAATTTCAATGCCTTAACATCTTTCTTCTGGTTGCATAAATCCGGCTGCAATTTGTTTATCATTAAGCGCATTTAAATGTTGCCTTGTCAATGCATGCTGTTATGTACATTTGGACCATTTCAAATGTGAAGTCTGGTCAACTATGGTAGCCTTGAACCAATTATTATAATCAATACTTGTAGGTTCTAATTCGGATTTTCCCTTAGTTGTTCCCTTATTTAACACACTCTCTCTATGTTTACATTATCTATTTTGTTTATTTCTTTCAATTTATATAAAACAAGATGTTCATTTTTAGATCCTCGAGAAAAATATGTGAAAGAAATGGTTCTTGTATCCCATACAATTTCGTGTCCTTTTTTCAAATGGAAAGGATAATATAAAAGAAAATGTGCTGTTTTTGTGGCTTTATGCACAGAAAAAATTTCTGGGTTAAATTTTTAAGGTAACAAATCTTATTAACAAGTTTAATATTTTCCACGATTCAATTACGAGCAAGAAGTTCAGATGTATTACTTTCTTTGTTCGTGTGTTGTTGTGGAAAATATGATTTGAGCGTTAATACCATCAACGTCTGTCTTTCCTCGATTCAATATAACGCTTCAATGCAATTGTCGTGCTGTATTATACCATTTCAATGGGCGAAGTTAAGACGAAATCGGATTGGCAACAAACTGAAGTGGAAATAACAGAGGCGCATACGTTGACACAAGTTTCCAAACAATATGAGCGTTTAACACTGCAATCCACACTGGCGCTGTTCCCATGTGCAAAATACAAATTTGCGCAACAAGCTGAAACGATCAACTACACTGGGAAAAATATCACTCGTACATGTAACAGTGAACAATGCGCACAAATGGTTAATTCTCAAGCCATCAAAACAATAATGACCAGATCTCAGACATCATTTTGCAATACTGCGAGAATGACCTTTACATGCAAACACTCATACACACAAACACAAACGCATACACACTCACCAACTAGCCAAAACAAGAAACAGAGGTAAAAACGAGTCAGATTTGTTACCACTAGCATAATCAATTGAAAACCCAAAATGTATAAATATGTATGATTGTATAAGAGATGATTATTATTCACGAAATAAATGGCCTTTTTCCACTTTGATATTAATTTGTTCTTTCTTTCTAATTATAAATATACTGTGTAACATTAAAAGGCATGTACATTATAAAGAATATATATATATATATAAATATATATATATATATATATATATATATATATATATATATATATATATATATTGTTATGAGACAATATATGTGCGATTGTTTGTCAGGAGTAGCGATTAAGTTAACTTTGAATCATAAGGATTATATAAATTCAGCAAGAAAGAAATGTGTAATCTCATGTACAAATTGGTTTCCTGCTTATTGTATCGTCCAGCGTTCCCACAGTTTTTGACCAAATATGTAGTGGGTATGTGGCGTAGTACCGGCTTCTACTAATGAGACGCTAGTTAGACTGAAACTAAAGTGTACATAGAATTAAAAATTATAGCATACTTACGATATTAAATTATTTACATGATTATGTAATCATGTACAAGGTTAACTAATTTTTTATGTGTGTGTGCATTTTAGTGATGTGTATGTGCTTGAGCACTTACGAAAGATCATTATTAAATAAACGTGTTTATTGAACGTCTAAGCTATGGTAATACAATTGAGCTATGGGTGTGATTCATAATCGTTACGATTAATATACATCATTATTGAATAGCATTTAAAAGAGAATTCAATTAATGTCCATCCCCTCCTCAACGTGGTACGACGGTGTCAACCATGTCTCGATGGTCGATCGTACATGGGCTAACGGGGCTATGGTGGTGGTGTCACCAGGGCGTGGTGGATTTCCGACCGGCAATCGGATCTCCTATAAAATACCACATGAGCCCGACGACGGCACCATGACTCGGCGTGTGTTCCCGCCACAAAAGGGTTCAACAGCCACAGGATTGCATGGACTCCTGGACAGTACCCCGTACTTCCGAATGGCGAATGAGCTCTCAACAGCCACCGGCAACCATGCAACTTACTGCTACCTTGCAGACTGCGCTTGGATGCGCAAAGGCTAGAGGTGCGTCCTCGATCAAAAAGCCGAGTGGTGAGGGGACACCACTTGTACCAAATTCCCAAGAAACTCCATGAAATTGGAGCTGGCTTATCCTCCAAAGGAAATAGTCGCAGTAATATATATATATATATATATATATATATATATATATATATATATATATATATAAGGTATATATATATATATATATATATATATATATATATATATATATAGGTTAAGCAATGCTGATGCATTGTCGAAGTGTGGAATTCACGTTATTCTCGTCTTTAAAAAATAATTATATTGTATTTTATATTTCTCTATAGCATCGATAGTTTGGCACTTTCTTTTTGGATAGTTTCTAGTTATTTTTGTGGCCATCTTCTGCTTTGTTTAGCTATTTATAATAAATAATTAGTTTTTAATTAAGAATCAAAATAATAAAAATACGTTATCTTCTATCTGCGATGGTGAATATCGACCGCATTTTTGAAAGTTGTCATTAACAATGTTTATTATATTTAATAAACAGTATGCAAAGTTTTAAATAAATCGAGTAGAAATGTGCCGATTGTTCAGTCTACATTAGCTAGTGTGTAAAACGGCGAATAGTTTGTGAAGTCGGGCGAATTTGTATTCAGAGGCCTTCCGGAACCTCTTTATTTAATCGCGCTTTGCTTATGTTAAGTGGATACTCAACGAATAATGCATTAATTCAGTTAGTCAAAAACTGTACAGTTATGAGTTTGTTAAAGATATTGTTCGCAAATCTGCCACTTAAAATACTCACTATTGATTTTTATAGTCACAGATCGTACTTACTAATTTATGCTCTGATGTCATATAATGTATTTCGATCTGAAATATAAACAAGGTAGATAATAATTTGAATAGACATAACAATGGAAATTTGATACATCCTTTATCTAGTACGAAAATATGAATATCATTTTATTTACTCAATTGTATTGGGAATACGGAATGAATGCGACTTAAATAATATAAATTTAATCCTAATAGTATGCAAAGTACAACAAAAAGTTGAACAACACTATTATTAAAAAAATCATAAAACTGTTTAATATGTGACGTGATGCTCAAAAGACTCTGTGATGGTTATTAAGAATGAAGGAAGAAATGTTATCACTGTAAACTTCAGGACGATATGTATATTAAATTAATGGAGTTTTGTTCTTCTTTTCGTTTAATATATTTTCATACTTTCCATAAAGAAACACTAAGATATAAATGCATAAAAAGTCTTCGAATCATTAATAAGGTTTATTAAGCAATTGCCTCATAAATTATAAAATTCACATGTATAGCCTTTAATTTAGGAAGCACAAAGCGATTTTATGGTAATAGATTTTTATTTTACAAATGAAATTCATAATGATTTTAAATATTAATAGTCTAATTCAACACACCGTGCGAAAATATATTGAATAATGTTATATAAATGAGATTGAGAAAATTTAGTTTTGTAACAATACTAACTATCTTTATTATATATATATATATATATATATATATATATATATATATATATATATATATATATATGAGGGTTAATAAAATCTATAGTACCTTTTCCATATGTAATAATAAGAAGAAATTTATTAGATAAGAAACCGTTTCTTCATGATTTCTTCACAAGTATCTGCAACTGACCATCTCTTTATATAAAAATTGAAAGGAAAAAATACAGAAATATGTAAACATGGAGAGGGTGTGAGTGTTTGTTCCTTATTTCACTCTCTCCAAGTTTACAGTATAATATCTTGTTTTCCCTTTCAATTTATATAATAAGAGATGTTCATTTGTAGATAATTGAAAAAATGAGAAAGAAACGGTTCTTGTGTCTGATAATATTTCATGGTATATATATAGATATGTATATATATATATATATATATATATATATATATATATATATATATATATATATATAAATGCGTATATTTCCGAAAAATAAAACAATTTCAATCCCACCTTCATTTTATTTATATTAACAACTGTGCTAATATTTAAATCTATGTCACTAAATTAAACCTGTGATCATAATTATTGGCCTATAAATAAATATAAATGACTTACTGAAAGATAAATTGAGTTGGAATAAAGTAACTCGAAATAAGAAAATAAAAAAGTGCCTTTTAAAAAACGAAGGGGTTACAACTAAAAAAATCATTTTCCAGTCTGCGTTGGCCTATTACTGATGAGAGGAAAAATTATTAACAAAACGAATATAGAATTTCACCTCTGAAAAACGGGTTAGTTATTGCGAACTACAGAGACGTAAATATATAGCATATGACTCACAGAATACGCTTAATTTATAGTAAATTTTTTTTAAACGGCAAACCACTGGGAATAAATTTTCCGCGTTTAGAAATGACGCTACACATAATTGTCCGTTTATTAACATAAATTTATTTCAGCAGTGGCCATATGTTAAAATATTGTTCAGCAAAATATCACCAGGAAGGTCGATTCACAGAAAATTTGATATTGAATAAAGAACACCATATAAAGATAATCGGTTATAAAATGTATGAAAAATGCCAAACAACTAAACTGGTTTATTTTCTCTACACATTTTGATTAGTTACACGAAAAAAATTATTTAAGACAGATATAATATTTAAAAAATATTTATTTATATCAATATTCTACCATCTAGACGATAAAAACTTGTCGACAATATTATGAAAAAAGCAATATTCAGCATAAATAACAGTTAGTTTATTGCATAAGATATAAAATTATTTGCGGCGTCTAAGAATATTTTGGTTTCATTAAGGTGATCTGCCCTGACATAAGGGAGAGCGTTGTGAACCTGAAGCATATTTGCGTATTTTCTGGCATAATTATCGAGATTTTAATAGAATATGGTCCAGCATTTAGGGTAATACATTTTGATCCATAGATGATTCATATTGCTCAGGTGATTGCGTTACTAATTCTTTGGCTAAATTGCACTCCAGTTTGAAATGATCATACTTTTAACTATCATGCTATTTGTATATAAAGTTATTAATATGCGAAATCTTTGATATCAGGTATTTTATAAAAATACACATTAAATATATAACAGAATCGACTTCACTTCAACGTAGAAATATATTTACTAGAGAAATAAATATAAAAAAATAATTTGATGTATTTATAGTTGAAGAAATAAAATAGTTGTCAGTTACTTTATAGTAGTAGAACATAAAGCTAAATAAAATTACACATTATGCCAGATTAGTTTCATGGTAGAGTTAGTGCACGAAGAAAAATTATTTGTGTACCGTCTGGGAAATAGCCTCTAATTATGGAAACGTGTTTTGGTAACATTTAAAATAAAATTGAAAAGATTTTCCTGTCGCATTCTTTTGTAAATAAACACAATACATGCGTGACATTTTTGCAATCAAAAGAATATTTAGTTTCAATAAGCATGAAGTGAAAATTATGCTGCTTATTCTCAGAGAGGATTGATCACAGATTAGATTCGTCTGATATTTTCAACTGATCTTGATTTGTGCAAACTGATATGTGGCGTTGATAACGTAAAGAAAATAATTGCACACAAAAATTTCGCAATTTTCTAAGGATTATATCGCATAAGACGTTTGAGTTTTACGCGAAAGCGTATGCATCCATATGTGGTTATTAACAAAATGACAAATAACGAGATTTGGAAAACAATTTTTCGCCTGTATATTGATTCTTTCTATCGAATAGTTAACTCATCTAGACTCTGCATGTTATAAGAAGCACATTATTACGTTATTTTATCGTAATAGACAGGTCGTTATTATTAATTTATAATGCAATCTTTCGACTATTATGTTAAATTTACCCATAAGTCGTCGTTAGTAAATTAGCGAGATGATGAACGTTCGCATTAAATATGCTCGCGCTTATGTCTATAACCGAGATGCATTCTCTTATATGTAATTAAATGCATGCGTGTGTTGATTTAAGTGAGACAAAACAGTAATCTGTTGTTTCAATAGTAAAAAAACATGATATTTGCGTGTATATTTATAACTGAGATGATTTCACATAAACATTAGTAAATACACGTGTATGTTCGTCTAGGTGAAACTACAGTGATAAAATTTCTTTTAAACTTTGCACGTGTTTGATTAATGGTTTTATTTTTACTATGGGATATATCATATTTATGCGTGACCTGACTGTTGGAGGATAAGAATATAGTAATGATAACCTAGTTATAAATCCTTGTCATGTTAAGTTGTAAAATTTAGAAACATAACTGAATAAGTTAAAATCAAAAATGAATTGAAATTCAAATAATAATGTCAAATATTACCTACTGGATGATATATTATAGAAATATTTAATGAAAAGTTGATATTTTCAATAAAACGTTAATAACAAGTTTTCAATTTAACAACAGACCTTTATTAATAGATACAGTAAAATAACACGAACTTAAGGATTAAGTAAGAAGAATGATTGATCACAAATTTGATCAATAAATATAATTAATAATAATGTATTGCGATCTGAGAATAAAACGTATAAAATTAATCATTTATTCAGGAAGAGAATGTATATTATCTAAACCGTCTCGATTTGGATTAAAGCATGCGATTGCAATTTCCCTCCTCCTTTCATCTATATCAAATTAATTTGCAATTTCGGAAATTTGCTCATATCTTTTAGGTATGTAACACGAATTCTATTAGGAAAAGCATATACATTATGTCCTTTATGAACCAGTTAATTTCGTTATTGCAAAGAAATATGCTTTCCAATTTCTCAAACACGGAATTCATGTATAAATATGTATTAAGGTGAATAGAATAATTTGGTTTATGCATTTGTTTAGATTGCAGAATTTAATAAAATATTATTTTTAAATGAAATCAACAAATTAAAAACGATATAGCATACTTGTCTTGAATTTAGTGTCGCATTAGATAAAATCGTTACATGGAATCGGACTAAACCTTTTCATTTAATTTTAATAATTATTGCAATTTTACATAGGCAATTATGACATATTGAAAATTCACCTATTTCATCCTTAAAAGGAAGATAAATTTTCTAAATACGGGTTGATCTTTTGTTTTACCTTATTTTTATTCAAATTTACATAATCAAACGGAATATAACCCATATGAATGTTTAAATTTGGAGGGTTTGGGAAAAACTCAGCAATTGAAATTTGTATTATGGCCACCGAAGATGTTACCCAACATTAGTGGACCATCTGGAAGGTTCCTTTGTCTCCAGTCATGTAGGTACTGACAATGATGGGATGCAGAATGTATTTGGATCTGAACAGACCAGGGAATTTATCCTCTTTCAGTAGCTATTAATCTTCGTTTGCTCACTTTGTTAGCCAATGCACCAGAAACAAATTGACGAAGATTAAATTATACACAAATCAATACCAAAATTCAAGACGAATGTAAAAGTCAGCTAATCAGATTGAATAAGTTACTTAACAAGTTAATTCATGTCTCTTTTTTAAATTTCATAAAATTGATTTCACTTAAACCTAAGTGTGTCAAATTGCCTTCCGCTTTGTGAAGTAAATATAGAATAACTACGGAGATTTCTATGGTTATAAGTTCTACAGCTCAAACGTACTCAAGTCACTTTATTCTCACAACCGAAAACTTGCTTATAGAGAAAATTATTAAGAATCAATTATTGTCGGTCACTTCTAAAATTAAACGATCATAGATTACGCGAGCAATGTTAAAAATAAGTTAAGTTTAGGAAGCGAGATTGATATAAACACCAGTCCTATATGTTAGTATAAACTCAGCATCTTATATTGCAAAGAAGGTAATTCATTCAATAACCCGGATTGCTCAGTGGTTAGAGTCACAGACTCTGAAGCAAACCTGCCTATGTTCGAGCCCTGTCCTTGGAAAATTCTGAAACATACGTGAAGAATTTGTAATAAGGCCGAAACCTCCCTCTTGGATGAATAGTATTTTCTACTTTTAACAATGCTGAATTTACACTGATATATACATATATATATATATATATATATATATATTCTTTGAAATGAGTTATTAATTTCATTGGACCCTTTTGTGCACATAAAAATAAATGAATATATATATATATAACTGGACTGTTTGAATCATTATGACAGCCTTGATTTAAATAATTGTGGATCACTGTTTTAAACAAATTTATGGTAAAATGGTTGAGTGCTGTCGATTTCTGTCTTTAAATGAAAACAACCCATAAATATTACATATTTATTAATAAAGCTAAAGGTATTAGGGTATGATGGGCTTGTTTTACAAGGGCTTTGGATCCTCGATGAGCAATGTATGTAGCGTTAAATGTAAGCTCCATGTTATGTTAATTGGCTTCAGTATTAACAATCATTGTAAGCAAGTTAATCCTGTCCAGAATAGAATGTCAAATCTGTGCGCGTTGGGTATCATATGGCATGCTTTTGTGAGAAACATAATCTAGTATTAAACAATCATAGAAGTATATCACGTTGTGAGTAAAAGGACCAGTTAGTGGGCCAATTTGGACTCGATAATTGCAGGTGCTAGAGTAGGATACGAATCGATTGATATAGAAGGATTTTGTCATAACTAAAAGCCAATGAGTGTACGAATTAAACTGCTACTGAGGCAAGTTATATCTGCGCATTTTTATACCATGGCTTTTGTTGGTTTAATCATAAGAATGGTTTGTCTAGAGATATTATAGTTAATGTAAGTACACTAGATCATTTGCGGTAGTAGGTACAATTTATTTGGTGGTAAATCTGAAGGATTACTAAATGGAATCAGAATACACCATGATCTAGTATATGATACCAAACTTGTTCGTAGATGCCAATAGCAACAAAAACTGTACATTTTTTATTAATGCATAAAACGACAGCGTGTTTTCTATTATAACTTATGCAAATATATCAAGGTATATAAAAAGATGATCCAATGTGGAATAAGTGAAAACCTCCAGAAAATTACTTTTATAAACGACGATGACAATGCTGATTCGAAAATTGTCAGAAACTACTCGAAACTGCCGGAAAAAACAGTGAAATCTAGAACAGATTAATTTTCACGAAAGTAATCCAGAACAGTTAGTAAAGGGCTTTAATTGCGGGAACTACCAAAATTAGAAAGGGTCGAATTATTGAACAACAATACATATACTACGTCCCGAAGATGATGTTAACGTTCATTTCACGTTAGTTGACAGCCACTGATATTTGAAAAGAAATTCACGTACATTTTGATATTGTAACACTGTGTCCATAATATAATCGCCAATCGTATTACGGCTTATACGCTAATTATGTTGCATTTTTAGGCGTTTAATCGAATTGAATACAGGCCATAAGGCAAAGTACAGAATAATTGCTATTAAGGCGCTCTCGTTACATTCTCAGTGCCTGGATGCTCTATTGCGCATATCTTGGAGGTTGCTGGTAGTTGCACGACCGTATAGAACCTTCCTGTTTGATTACTTATTACGATAGTGACAACTAAAAGGCAGAATTTACGTCGATTTTACAAGGACAATGATTCAAACCTTAATGAGTAGCTGAGTGAGACTTTTCATAGTTATTAGCAATGCTACAAACACTGAAAAATATAATTAAACGACTATACAGCTTTATGGTGATAACATTTATCAAAAACCAAATTTGCGAACTTGACATTATCATTATATATATATATATATATATATATATATATATATATATATATATATATATATATATATATATAACGCCTTTTTAATGTCACTATCGTAAGTACTCAAACAGAAGGTTCTATACGAAACAAACCACCAGCAACTCCTGTGAAAAATAGAAGGGACACCACTTGTTACCCTAAGAAACTCATGAAATAAAATATGGAGCTGGCTTTGTCTAAAGTGAGTTTCAAATGGTAAGTAAGTATATATATATATATATATATATATATCTCTATATATATATATCTTTATAATGTCCATTCCTTAATTTAACATTAGATTTAGGGATAGAAATACAAATAACAAAGTGTATAATTATTTGTTATTTGTGTTTTCCTAATTATAAGTATATATATATATATATATATAGTATAATCTAAGCATTGCGTAAATTAGAAAGGCAATTCATCCAGTAGACCAGTTTTGTCCCTATTGAAAACTCTTTAAGTGCTGTAAATAAATAAATAAATAAATAAATAAATAAATAAATAAATAAATAAATATATATATATAAATATATACGAAACTGAAAATTTCAAGCTGAAAAGATTTCTGCACTTAATTATTAATCGTTAGCATACATTAACAATAATATTGCAATCCTGGTGTTTGAATTCTATAAAACGCTTCTCTGCCTATTTTCTTGAAATATAACTATATAAAAATATTAGACTCATGCCAAAGTCGAGTTAAAAATTGAGGACTCTCCAAATTGTTTTCTTTGTAACAGCATTTGACATAAAATAACAAAATTTTACAGGAATAGAAATAATTTGGTAGTCATAAATCAATTATGAATATTGCCATATGTCTTTATTCATCACAACGTAAATCTTACTTTTTATCTATAACAACGAAATACTTGAACATATATAAAAATTTATAAAAGTGTAATGATATAAATGTATATTTTTTAACTATACATTGGAGCGTATTATATAGATATTTGAATACTATATTGATTTTATTTTGCTGAATATATTTTGCTAGATTCGTTATCGTATGAACATCGAAATCACTCAGTTCCATCAAGTAATATTAGGTATCTACGCAATCTGTCATTGTAAGACAGGTAGCATGTCAATTGCGATATTGTTATTGAATTTAAGTAGAATAAGTATTTCTGGAATACGAAAACATTGCTCGATAATAAGTGCAATGAGTAAAAAGGTCATGGATGAACAAAATTAATTCTCCTGCACGGTATCATTTTGTCATTATTGGATACCTGCTCAAGCGTGCAAGAAATTAAGCAATCACGAGCTCTCAATTATTGGAAAATTGTTATTCATCGATTCGAGTTTACAACGTTAAGGTTGACAAATTATGCTTGATAACAATGCTAAAACTATCAGCGGTGTTTCTACTTTTTTTCTGATACGTGTTATTCGCGGGAAATTACAATCGATAAATATAAATTGTTCACTAATGCAATAATTTAGCTTCCTTCATAAAGTCATTTCGTATCTAGCATACACGTGATTCTGTTAGAGTTAAATGTTCATCGCAAGAGATCATTTGATCATTTATTCAAAACAGCGTTTTTTTAGTAAAATTAGATTTAGTCTCAAAGCTATTCAACTGGTTAGGAGACTGGAACTTTTATATGTTCACAATTTTCAAAAAAACATTTAAAAATTCTTCTTTGACCTTGTACATGGAAGCAGTGATATGAATTACACAAAGAACTATTTTGAAATAAATTAACAAAGAATTTTAAAATTTAGCTTAACATTTTTCTACACCGAGGTCGCTTTTATTAGATAATTTTTCATGATACGATCTGTAGAAAAATGAAACGAAATATATACTACAATTAAACAATAATTGATTGCGCGGGTGGCGGTAACAATTATTTAAATCACGTTTGCGAGCTTGAAGTAAACACCAATCCCATTGTATTTAACCAGTCGTCGAACAACATAACAAAACTACTGCCAGTCGCAACGCACTGCGCGTATCGAACTTCCATGATCATCATCAGAGTACGACAGCAAACTGACTAGCGAGGATCAAACCGAATTTTATATATATGGAAAGAAAGATTAGATATTCGGCTCTCACCCCTGCTTATCTTGCATAAATTGTACGTGATTGGAAATATCGGCTGCACAATTTCTATACAGTCACG
>JAQBSW010001459.1:0-133539 GCA_029291075.1 Eudiplozoon nipponicum | reverse complement strand
GCCTCATGATCAGAAATGTTGGTTTTATACCAACGTTTCCGTAATTCCCTCAGTATTTCTATGGGGCCAAGATTTGGCATATCTAACTGCGCATATTTGTTTATTATCTGCTCAGTTTCCGTGGGTCCAAGCAAGGATTCTACCTCGTTTTGTAGGCCCAAAATGGGATTAGGTAGCTTCCTAATGGCCTCAAGCTTAGGATAAATCCGTCGCTGCAATTCAGAAGGTAGTTTAGCAAAAACCTTCGACAGTTTTTGATGACTGTCATAATCAGGAAACGGGGAGAAAGCGGAGTCTACGCGCATAAAGAATAGCTCACTATCTCCATCCCAAACAGGAACATCAATATCTAAAATTGGACCTGACATTTTAACAATCTTACGGGATCTTAAAAGCATAAATTAAAAGCAATATGAAAATATATAAATATACTTTAACGAAACGCTTACCCACAAACAGCTTCCACAGTTGAATAAGAGCAGAACAAAAAAGTCACTGTTTCCAAAAATCCGAAGTTGAGTTGTTGAGTACGTACGGTGCCGTTTTGTACGTAGAAAAGATGAACAAAGGCCCCGTTGGCCTTTGATGCCGATGTGTTATTATTATCCCCACAAATCCACGAATATATACCCAACAGATTTCCCAGAAATCCACAATCAGGGTAAAGAAAACACAAATGTCAATCTATTATTATATCCCCCAACACAAACCACGAATATATATATATATACCCAACAAAAAAATTCACAGATGACCACGATCACGCAAATCTTAATCGATTTTTACCCCAAATAGATGAAAAAGGAAGTCAATTTTATTTATACCAAAAAAATCAGAACAATAATCAATATCCTGGCGCGGTCGCCAATTTTGTAAACGCCCCGGCTTCAAGTAAATGCCGTACGACGTTACAAACTCGGTTAAGGTGCTCTGAATAGAGATTAGTTACTGATATGGGGGCCCTTAAGAGGGCCTGGTAATGCGTTCTCTTGAAGTCTTCAGAGTTGAAGATGTCCTAGAGCCTTGAGTGGACTCTGGTTGAGTTGTCGCTCCCGTGGTTGAGCTGTGATCGCGTTGTGGATGGTGTCCTGCAGGTCCTGCACTCAATTGGCTCGTCTCTCCGGTATCCCGCAACAAGATGAGTCACGGATGTAGTTAGTTGTTGGTGAAACTATCAAATCACCAGCGTAGGTATTGACAGCCGACAGAGCGCACACGTATTGACAGCCGACAGAACGCACACGCGTGAAGCAGGTAGAAGGCAAATGCCACAACTGACTTGCATGGTAAATTACCGTGCTTAAATAGCATGCAATATGTGTACTTGCATACTATTGGTTAAACGTGGTTAAACGTGGTTAAACGGCAATTTGCTTTTTTCTCATTGGTGCAACGTAAATAAATTTGAATTTAATTTACGCAATATGTCGGCGATTGATTTGTGTCGTTACAGGTGTGTATTATTATTAAACAAAACCCTATTAATTACAATTAAATTTGCAGTTCAAGAAATCTCAATTAAAACTGCTTGAAACTAACAAAAAATTTTTGCTAAAATTATAGCTAAGGGAAATACTGTGTAAAAACCAGAGTTAGACTATTTGACCTTAAAGAGAACTATATTTGTCAAAATTGAACATCGTTGGGTTGTAACGCAGAGCCGTGTGTTACAGTTGCACAAATAGTTATACGTAATCAACCATCTATTAAACGGATTTCTATCTGTACCTGCCAACTCGATGTTGCCGCAGATCTTCAACAAGACAGTTCTAATCCTTCAAACTTCAATTCACACATTCGGCTTTGACAATTCTACTTATTATTGACTACCTATATAGAAAAACACATGCCAACGAACCCGAAAACAGAGCAAGTTTCTAGAAGGAATTCTAGACACTATCGGCACTGCAAAATTCATAATCCTTCACGAAATATGCTGGTAAACACGTTTCTGGGTCTATTAAGGGCCATGCGCAATAACTGCACTCTCAGAATCCGTCTACTTAGTAACGTCGCAGGGCACTTACTTCCAGCTGGAGCGTTTATATATTGGCGACGGCGCCAGGATCGGAGAGCAATAGTGCTGTTAAAGTTTTTTTTGATTATACTAATCTTTGCGCAAGAATTTAATCTTAATAAAATTGTTTTTGGACGGGAATCTTTGGTTAACCTTTAAAAACTACGGTAACACATCTAATACGAAGTTTTTCGACACCAGATCATCCTGTTACTTCAAGCCTGTTTGTAAATATTTATTAGTCATAGTCTTCTGTGGTCAAATCGCCCTATTTTTCGCTTCTTTATTATTTTGTAGCACATTCTGCGTCTAATTTTGTTCAATAAATGAAGCAGATCGTCAAGCACTTAGTTAATAGTTTGTAATTTTTACAGGGAATGTATTTTTTTACTTTTTGCTATATGTATTTAAGTCCTTCATGTATTATAATGTCCTTAAAGTAATTTCTAAACATGAATACCCTAAATTCTAAGTTAATTCATTGTCGATCCGCCAGTCTCACATTTGATAACGCTAAGCTATCCACTTTGGACAGATTTATTTTAGACTTGAGTAAAACCCTTGGTAGAATTGTCATAGACAAAAAATGCTAATAAAACCACGGATCAGCACCCTCTAAACCAGTATAAACGACAATCGAGACCACTTCGATCATGCAGTTGATATTCGCCATAAAATGGTGTTTTAATCACTAAAAGTACATCTATAATTGTCGAAATTGCCTGCATTGTTCAAAGATTTTACCAAATGGATGCCAGTTTCCTTCCTTTGATGACCACAATCAACAACAAGACAACAGTTTCTATTATTCACGAACAAATTTTAAATCATCTATTTTTGCAGTTTATGTATATCTTTCTGTCCACGCAAAATATGCCACATAGACAGCAAAACTGAGAATGTCATTTGTAATGATCAGCCTATTTCCCTATATGACCCAAATAAGCCACCTAATAAAATTCAGTATCTTCTAGATTTCAAACTTGGAGAAGAATTCATCTTAGACACAGGTGCATCAGTTTCATTTCTCAAGGGTAATTCCATGGTCGAGATTTCTCTATGCGTTCTACTCGCAACAGCTACGAGGGAGCCAATTCCTACTTATGGTTAACGACATAGCACTCTCAACATCGGTTTACGACGTGAATTTTCTCACTTTATCGTTGCCAAAGTTTCATACAACATAATAGGCCTTGATTTCTTGTTAAAATATCGGCTGATTGTTGATCTTGCTAATCAAAATATCATTGACTTGAGAAAAGTTGCCCACGAACGTTTGGAGTTACAAGTCAGACAGCCAACACCAGTGCAACATTCATCAAAGATATCAACGGATCTTTGAGAACAAAAGTCGTTGTTTGATCTCAACTAGTCAGAGCTACGAGTCTGCAACACTATGCAACATATTTTCATAACAAGGCAACCTATCGCATTCAAAAAGAGACCGCTACCCTCTGCAAAACTGAAAGCTACCCAAGAAGAGTTTTCAAGACTATTAGAAGAGGAAATCATTAGACCATTATAAGGTTTGTGGGCATCACCATTGAACTTGGTCTCCAAATCAAACGGATTATACAGGGTTTGTAAAGATTATTGCAAGCTAAATTCAGTGACCAAATCCGATGAATATCCTATTCCTAATATAAACTTCTTGCTTGAAAAACTCAGTGGTAGAAATTAATTTTTAATGATTGACCTCAGATAAGCCCACCACCACAATCCGATCGCCCCAGATGCTATTGAAAATACTGCGGTCATAACTCCTTTTGGCCTATTCGAATACATTTATATGCATTTTACTCTCTAGTGTGATACTCAGACATTTCAGAGGTTCATAGGCGATATTTTCCGCACTAATGCCGCTTACTGTATGGCATATCTTGATGACATAATGGCTTTCAGTTCAGACCTAGAATCTCACGCCAAGCATTTACGAAATGTCCTCTCATACTTATCAAATCACGGACACAAGGTCAATTATGATAAGACGCATATTACAACCACAACCGTGGATTTCCTACGGCATTGTATAAGCCTCCCACAAAGTATAAAACCTTTGCCGTTATAGACAAATTCCATCAAGAATATTGTCACCACAGACTTTAAATAGGTTACAGAAAATTTTGGGAGTTTTTAACTTCTACCGCAAGTTCCTTCCCGGCCTATCAAAGCAAATTTATCCTTTATGTAGGCATCTGAGGAATCGAAAAGAACTTAACAGACACTCCATTATATATTTGTCTCGCCTTTAACTCGTTAGCAAATGCTACAATGCTAACCCATCTAGATTTCCGACGACCATTTTTACCCACAACAGATGCGTTTGAAGTTGCTGATGGGGCCAATTTAGGAGAAGATATCGACGGATTGTGAAAGCCTATCAATATTTACTCGCGTACTCGGCTACCAGTAAAAACCAGATACGACACTTTCTGTCGAGATCTCCTCGCCATCCATGACGCAGTGTGCCACTTCATCAGCATCATTAGCAGCAGCAGATTTGTTTTTCTACAGATCATGCGCCATTATTTAGTGTTCTATGAAATGCGACATCAACTATCGAAAAATACCTCCTAGTATAGAAAATAAAGCTGTCACGTCGGAGTGAATTGCGATTCGAAATATTTCATGTTAAGGGTGAACAAAACATTATTGCAGATGCGCTTTCCAGGCCAGAGGTCTCGCTACAACCACCTAGCCATTCTCAGTCAACTACGCGGCTTGCTGTAAATCAGCACTAACACCATCTCTCCTGCGAACAGAACAGCGCAGTAACACTCATGTTCAAAGATCAGTAGCTCGTCACCCTACCAAGTTCCTATGTTGAACCTGAGAACTTTTTACCCATTGTTTACTTCACGGGTACGCAGCCCAACAAGCCAGTTCTGCCGACCAGCCTTCAGAGAAAAATTATTCTTGACTCCATAAATTCAATTTCTCACCCAGGGTGCAAGGTGACCTTTATACTTATTTCAGGTCGTTTCTAAAGTTACAGACTCAGGCAGAACGCTAAGCGATGGGTTTCCGAGTGTGCTATTTGCTATAAAAACACGAATAATCGGCACACTCGTTCTAAGTTGGAACATTTACCAACTTCTTCATGCTTATCCATCGTCCACATCAACATAGTTTATCTGACACCGGTTCAAGGTTTTAGCTACCTTTTAACTATGATTGATAGATTTACCCGATGGCCTACGGCTTTACCTCTTAAAACCATTTCCGCAGATGAAGTGACTAACGGTTTTATCTCTGGATTGATAGCACATTATGGTGGTACCTCAAAGTCGTACTTATCAAGGCACTTTTCTTCTCAACCGATCGCTTCAAAATAACCTTACTTGCGGGTCGTAGGGTTGCACGCCAGGCGACTGGCTACCTCGCAATCGCTGTTGGTATTATTGTAGAAAGAATGCACAGGGAACTCAAAGCAGCTTTAGCATCCTCGTCCATTAATGATAACTGGGTCGCTGAACTACCTTTAGTACTACACGTGAATCTATTAAAACGTCTGCGTCAAAACTGTTATATGGCATGGATCTACGCCTGCCTAGTCAGCTCCCTTGTTTACTACCCGCAAATAATGACCCACGAGTCAAAGCTTCTCGCCTTCAACTTCATTTCGGTAACATGTCTGACCAGCAGCCGAGACATTTCTCGGCCTGTCATCGTTCACGCAGAGCTCCAAAGCTGCAAGAGAGTACTCGTTCGTAACGACGCTGCTGTTGCACCACTAAATCCAAAGTTTCGCGGTCCTTACCCGATTTTGATCAGACAGCCGAAATACTTCATCATCATGCAAGATGCGACCCCTACAGCGGTAATCATAGACAGGTTGAAACATTTCATCGAACCGCGTGATCCTAGCGACATACAACATTCTACATGCGCTCCAGGTTCTACATTCCTACAATCTCAGTCTAACAATAGACTGCTGTGTATGATGTGTTACTGATAATTTATTTAGCATTAATTTTTCGTTAATCTATCTAATTTTAACTTTTTGTGCACCACTTGCGCCCCCATTTCACGTGACGTGATCTCTATGGATCCACATGATTCATTACTTTTCTCACACTCATTTGTCTCACGTGGTATAACCAGCTGTTATTAGCTAATAAATGTGTAGCATTTTTTGTACAGTTCTTCGGTATTATGCAATCTCTGCGGCAATGTTCGAGAACACTTTTGTCCTCATGATTTGATTTTAATATTTTTTTACATCGTACTGTTGCTTCGTATGGCTCACAACTGAGCCCACACTGCTCATTATGGTATGACCAATTACTTAGAGCTAACACCTTTTGTAGCAACACTAATTAGTCACAGGCTTCATATCATGGTCTAGGCCACTTTCAATGCATATCGCAACTTCATAAGTTTAACAGTACACATGCAATACGAATATCATGAGCACAACTTCGAGCACACACGAGCTCCTTTGGTTGTATTCGAGCGCTCATTGACGGCGATCCGGCCTGCCCAGGTTACAGCTTAAACCTGGCAACTTCAGTGGCAATCCACTTTTGACATATTCACGCTGCGGCTCTCAAAACCTATCACACTGCTCTATTTCGCTTCACGCGGTATGACCGGCCACTACAGCTAACAATCTGTGTAGCAATTACTAATGGTTAGTTTGGTATCATATCATTGTTGAAGCAATCAAAAAGTATGCACCAGCCCAGCATTACCATAAATTTTGGTTATTTATGGGCAGAGTAATAACCAGTTTCCTAATTGGGTTCGAACTCTGCCCTATATTAATAATCAAGCCTCGCCAAGAGTATTTTTTTCTTTTACCTTTTCTTTTTCTCAGAGAGGAAAGTGATGTAACGGCTCAGATTAATTCGCCGACATATTGCCAAAATCAAATTCAAATTTCAATACGCTGAAGCAATTTAGGCGCGCAAAATTGCCATTGGCCAATGGCGAGCAACTTCGCACCTATATAAACAAGGTCCAATTACCATGCAACACACTTCTGCTATGCTCGCTACGTGAGATTGCTGTCGTTCTTTCCACTTGACTGGCTACCTACGCTGACTTTTGGATTTGCGTTTACCACGCTGTATTGTCGCTTAGTCTTCAGTCACGTCAATTTTCTTGTTGCTGCCCAACTAGCCATACGTAATCGATCGTCTATTAATCGGATATCAACGTGTGCCAGCCACAACAGTGTTGTTGCAGAACTTCAACAAGACAATTCTAATCTTTCGAACAGCCCCTAACATCCACACGAAGGAACACCAGCTAACCACCCGGATCATTCAGAGCAAGTGTCTAGAAATAATTCTGGACACTGCAACATAAATAACTTTGACGGCATTTGCCGGTGAGCGCTTTTCAGGCTCTCTTAAGGACCACCCACAGTAACTGTTCTCAGACAATTACTGTCTTGTCTTCTTCTTGTAACGTCACACGGCACTTTTATATATATATATATATATATATATATATATATATATATATATATATATATATATATATATGTTATTTTAATTAGTTTAATATAATTACACATATGTATATCGATCTAAGTTAATCTACAGTGAGTGAATATATAAATAGTCTTTAAATAGTCGATTGTGTGCGGCACGTTTAAATACATCTACTAAAATCAAAGCAAAAAAACCGTTATCATCGTTGCCTCTTCGTTGTATCTGCATATGCTCCTACCGATTGCAGCACAGAAGAAAGCAAGGACGCTTTTTACTCCGAATTAAGCTCCTTACTAAGTAAAGCACGAAGTTCGGATATAGTCCTGGTTATGGGTGACATGAATGCTCAAGTTGGTCGCTTAAGCAACACAGAATTTCATTTAGGTGGAAGATACACTCTAAGCTCGACTCGCAATGATAATGGTGAACGGCTTTTGGATAGCTGCGCTGAACATAGACTATATTTAAGTAGTACAAATTTCAGACGTAGTGTTAAACGTTGTGCTACATGGCGTCCTCCAGCACCCAGGACAACGGTGGACTCAAATAGATCATGTAGCAATTAGTTATAGATGGCGTGGTTGCATCCAGGATTGTCGCTCTTTTTGGAACACTTATGTCGACTCGGACCATACACTTATCCGTTGTAGATTTGCTCTAAAATTTTCCGGGAAAATAATTAAGAATAAACCCCAAATTGATGTAGGCAAACTCGAACAACCGTCCATCCGACAAAACTATGAAAATATTCTTAAGGCTAATCTAACTGGTCTGAATAGCGAAAATCCGAATATACTTTGGTCCAAGATAAGTTCCACTATGCACAATGTAGGTACTACTGTATGTGGCATAGCAGGCCCCCGTAGAAATAATCACTGGCTCTCTGTAAAATCTATGGAGATACTCGAAATAAGGCGCCAAATTCCACCTGGCTCGACTCATAATAATAACCGTCGCAATATAAGACGCCAACTTAAGCGCAGTCTAAAAGGCGATCTCGAAAACTTTTGGAGCAGAAAGGCTGAAGAAATGGAAGTAGCTTTCGCGTCAGGTAATAGTCGCTGTTTGTTCCAACTTATCCGCACAACAGGTCCGAGAAAGTTAAAAGTTAGCGAAACTATAAATGATAGTAACAACGAATTAATAACCGATAAAATAAGTCGTCTTGACAGGTGGGCTGAACACTTTAGAGATCAATTTTCTTGGCCACCCGCGTCAGTTCCGCTTTCCGAAAGCATGTCTGCATCAACAGTGTGGAATGTTAGTCCCGAAGAACCATCCGAGTTAGAAGTACGCGATGCAATCCTATCTCTTAAGCGCGCAAAGCCGCCGGCCCCGATGATCTGCTTCCGGGATTGTTTAAGGATGGTGGTGATATAATTTCAGGAGCGTTGACCAAACTTTTTCATACTATATGGAATGAGGAAACCGTACCACTTGACTGGAATGAGTCGACCATCATTCTCATCTTCAAAAAGGCAATCGTAATTCGTGCGATAACCATCGTGGTATAAGTTTGACTCCGGTCGTATCAAGGTTATTTGCTTCGATTATCCTACGTCGTCTTAGCGCTTCACGTGAATCACAAACAAGAGAAGAACAGGCCGGATTCCGCGCAGGACGAGGTTGTATAGATAATATTTTTACGTTAAGGCAAGTTCTCGAACAGAGACATTTATATCACCGTCCCACAATAGTCGTCTTTCTAGACTTCAAGGGTGCATTTGATTCGGTGGATTGCAATGTTTTATTCCATATCTTGTCGAAAAGCGGTGTGCCCACTAAATTTGTTAATATTATACGAGCTCTCTACAAAAATACTTCTGGTCGCGTTAAGGTTTACAACGAATTAACGCATAACTTTACAACCAGCAGTGGTGTTCGTCAAGGTTGTCCACTTTCCCCATTTTGTTTAATTTTGTAATCGATGCTATTATGAACAACACTCTCTCACACATTCAGGACGCTGGAGTTGAAGTTCTCCCGGGAGATAAACTAGTCGATCTTGACTATGCGGACGATATCGTACTATTATTCGACAATCAGCATGCTGTCCAGACCACCTTAAATAGATTAGCAAACGTTGTTCCGTCTTTCGGTATGAAATTCGCACCCTCTAAATGTAAGATACTGTTACAGGATCACCCACCACTCACTCCAACGTTGCGACTGCAGAATGAAGATCTTGACATAGTCGACAGGTTTACATATCTTGGGAGCTCTATCAATAACGTAGGCAATATGTTCGACGAGGTGAGAATACGGATCGCGAAAGCTAGAGTAGCTTTCTCGAACCTTCGTCAATTATGGAGAAACGCAAATATTTCACTTTGCCTTAAAGGTCGTGTTTACAATGCATCTGTACGCGCAGTCTTACTATACGCTAGTGAAACTTGGCCTCTTAGATTTGATGATCTGAGACGCTTACAGGCATTCGATCATCGTTGTTTGAGAAGTATAGCACATGTTGGTTACCAACAACGAATAACTAACGTTGACATCCGTAGACGTATTTTTGGATCTGACAATAAGTGCTCGTCTTTAGAAAAGCAAATAAGGCTCCATCAACTTCGTTGGCTCGGTCACGTTTTGCGTATGCCCTCATTCCGATTGCCCAATAGAGCTCTGTTCTCTCATCCAGCACCAAATTGGCGTAAGAAACAAGGTGGGCAGATTTTGACATGGCAGAAACAATTAAAGTCACTTACATCCAAATTGGGTAGTATAGGATCCACTCGTCTGCCGGGATGGGGTCCTCGTGCACATCACAGTTCTTGGTTAGAAACCATTAGCGATATGGCAGCGAATCGAGCTCAGTGGCGATCTTGTTGCAAATGTATAGTAGAATCATCTTCGTAACTTTCTTTTCTTAGTAGGGCAAAGTTAGCTGCGAGGTTCGGTTTGTTTATGACGTGATACGGTGAAATCCGCAAGGAAGCTGTGTTGCTGATGTCGCCTTGCCCGAATGCTAACTTGGCCATAATGGTGTTGTGGAGAGGTTTAGTTTGCCTCATTTCTGTGAGTTATCCTGATAAATTTACTCATAGTAGCAAGGTTTTCCTTCTCTCTCTACCCCTCTCCCTCTCTCGTAAATCTCAATAATAATTTATCTAAATTCACTTATATACTTTTTTTCACTCCTTATGGTTATATGGCAGTGAAACATTAGTCACTTGACTTTTGTGTGGCTGGAAATGATGATGATGATGATGATGATGAATATTAGCTTTCCCTTCTCATTCGCAAGACTAATTATTTAACTTTTATCATGTGAAGATGCGTAATTAAAAGGAACCTCAGTAATTATGAAAAAGAGGAAAGTAATACAAATACATCTGCAGAAAAATCATGCCAGAGTAAGTGAGAAAAATGTTAGTCAAATGAAAAGCTTAATTAAGATATAAAGTTAAAATCAATTGAAGATTAGAAGGAAAAGTTACGAAAATTACCTAACAAATTTATGAACATCTTAGGGAAATGTGATAATCAAGGTAAAAGTTTATTAAAAAGTGTTAAACTAAACAGGGCCCAAACTTAATAGATTTAACATGATAACAATCAATAAACCATATTTACATGCAGTTCCTGAATTTGTCTACTTACCTTTATTTCTGTGCATAGTTTCACTCATATATATACTTCATTACGGGTTCTACATAGTTAATGTAGCAAAGGATACATTTATTTTCATTTTTGCCTGGCAGTTGACTGCACGAGTTAAGCGACCGTGTGAAAAAGGATCGTATATTGTATTTCTATGCAACTGTTTTTACTTTTCTGCTTAGTTTGGATCCCGGTTATATCCAGCTCACATGATTCTCCTTCGCTTTAGCATATTTTGCCAACTTCAATTTAGTGCTAAATTTTATTTGTGACATTCATAATGCCTGGTTCTATAAACTTCCGATGGTAACCGGAGGTAGTATATTATTCTCAGTCTGCTTAATGCTTAGTCTCCACGATTTAAATATTTTAATCTAAGGCTTATTATTATCAGTCATATTAAGATACTAATGTCGATTGGGTACGGAGGATTTTCCTTGAAACAAAGAAGGATCCCAGAGTAAGCTTCTTTTTTATAGGTATCTATTTTTTACCCGACTATTTATAGTTAATTTTACATGAGAACTTTAATTCATTCGATGACTCCCTTTCAATCTGATATTTAACTTCGCTAATTTGGTAAGTCAAGTTTAAGAAATTTTCTCATATCTTCATAACCATGTTTTTAGATAACTAATATATCATGAAAGAACTGTAGAGTCAATTTTGGGTTCAATTAAGTCTTATCTAAAAGTTATTTTTACAAGAAAAGCATTAACACGTTTGATATTTGAACCGATAAAGGGAATACCTCCAATGTGGTAATAAAATTATTTCCTAGATGTTATTGTACATTTGTTAAAACATCCAATCAAATGATAAAAAGTCATTAATATATGACCTAAGAAGTAGGAGCATTTTCTTATTCTGAGAAAGAAAGATAATTTTTTGATGGTGGGAAGTGCTTTACTTTAACAAAATTTCGCAATGGATTACTAAGTTTATGCACTTTTAGCAAATCATAACTAACTTTATCACTTTGTGTGTCTTATGTATCAGTCCACGTGATTTGGGCCCATTATGCGAATTCTTCAAGATTTAACGATAACTGCTTCATCTGGACTAGACTTAATATATCTCAAATCATTGGTTAAGGTATGGATCTGTCCCGTTAAAATATTATTCAGTTCCTGTAAGGAAAATTGAGAAGCCATAATTATGTTTGACTTATATTTCTCTATTAGGTACAATAATATATACAAATTTTCTTTCAAAGCATA
Organism: Eudiplozoon nipponicum; assembly: GCA_029291075.1. Classification (NCBI taxonomy): domain Eukaryota; kingdom Metazoa; phylum Platyhelminthes; class Monogenea; order Mazocraeidea; family Diplozoidae; genus Eudiplozoon; species Eudiplozoon nipponicum. The sequence goes on along the minus strand of JAQBSW010001459.1, from coordinate 121,258 downwards.
CCTCTACAGTAAACAAATTTCAACAATAGCTAGAATTCCAGACAATCAGTTACAGCCTCCAGCATTCTCTTTCTTAAGTTATGCTCTTCTGCACGGTATTCGTCTGACAATCACATAATCCATAAATATAGCCATTTTCGAATTCGCTTCAATGACAGTTACTGTATCATACGCCTTCTCTCCCGTCAGAAAAAGCGATGGCACCTCTATTAATCAATCGTGGGCCGCAGTGTGGGATCCTTCCTGTATTTTGATAAAATTAATGTTGTGCTCTGCATCCACCGTCTTCTCACGATACGGACTACTATTGATAGCGTGTAGCGCTGAGAACCTAAACTCAACTACCAAAACGTAATCTTCGGCAAGTAAGCCAGTTCCTGCAGGTCGCTTGTCACAGAGTTTTCGCTGGTTGACAAACACGAGATGTGTTAACTTTTGCAGGCGTTTATGAATATCAGATATGAGACAATGACCTTTGGAACGTGGAGTTGCAGGTTCGCCTGGAAGAGGTTTGTGCACTCCATAGGCCAAGGTTTTCGGAAAAGCGACCGTACTTGTTGATATAAGAAACAGCCTGAAACACTAGAGTAAAAAAAATTTCTTGCCAAGAACTTATGGCTACATGACTAAAACTTCGTAGTACATTGTACATATGCCGGTGCACTATGTAATTTTTAGAACCACTAATTAATTTTCTTAGAACCCAACTGTGCTCCCTGGTCGGTAACGATAACTCGAGATGCACAAAACAGACTGAGCCAGTGCTTTACTAAGCATTTCATAATATTCTCGGCCGTGAGTTGCTTTAACAATAGAAATTCAGGCAAATGGGTAAATTTGTTGATCATAGAGTGCGCATGGGCAATGTTCAATTGGCAGTGAACACAGCAAGTCGATTTGAAATATTTAAATCGGTGCTGTCATTGAAAGCAATATTGGTAATCATTTCCCTTATTGGCGATTTACAACGCTGGCAGGTAGCAAAAATTTCCCAGTAGTTAAGAATCCCTTCTGCTACTCCGAGCCAATAAAACCATGGCTGCAATTTTTTATAGGGCACCCAGCACAGACATGACCCAGAATTTCATGCCAAACAACGAACAGATTTATTCGCATGGAGCTCGGCAAAAACCAACGTACTATTTGTCCTTTTTCACCAGTAGCCCATTTTCATGTTCAACGCATATATATATATATATATATATATATATATAAACTGCGAATAAAAGTTCGCCGTTTTTAGCTGCATGGCTATATCTTGGCATGGAGCGGCACTGCCTTTATTCGGAGATTTTGATAAGTAGCGATGCTCGAAAAAAAAACTCAGCTAAACACATCGGCAGCAACATTTCCGATAGATGCTACATCTTGCATAGATACATCGTATTTCTAGAGCTCTACAATAACCCTATGTACTCGTTAATTTTCAATATCTAGTAACTATCAATGCACTAATGATTTGTGATTCGTAAAAACATATGCATGCCTACCAATGAATAAATTTCTCAACATTGGTAGGTCCACTGTACTTCTAGTAGTTTTCTTTTCGGTGTCGATATAAATTTGCTTCGCTTTCGTGAGAGCGTGAATTACTTATTTTGCCGGGCATCCATCGGCTTGTAATACTGCTTCTAGGCCTACGTCTGAGATGTTTGCTACAAATGAAATTCAAAATAGTGGGGCTTATCAATTTATGCTTATATTGGTCAATAAGTTTGTATTTTAGTATCAGTTTTCCTTGGTAAGGGGTTTTGATTGACCGCGATTCCCGCTATGTATGGCCTATAGAAATGAATTATTCCAATGACTCGGCGTAATTGTGTTCTTGCGGTCGACACCGAATAATCTTTGAAAGACTGTGTATTCGAATTCAACATCACAAATCCATCTACGAAACTGAGTCGCCCAGAAACCACACTTACCTACCAGTATGTACATGTTTTAGGAATAAAATATAATCATCATTCTACAACTTTTGGCAGCATCTACTTTCGAGCACACAATTGTTGCTCTATGGTTGCCAAAATAATTACATCGTCAACGTATGCTGTAGTACAATGTAAATCTGTCACGAAGGTTTCAGTCATAATTTGGAATTTCATAGGCAAATTATTTAGGCGAAAGTGTACCTGAGTAAATTGTAAATGAACTTTTAGTACCAGCTCCACCACTTTCTAGCAGTCTTGGACTCGGATACCCATTTGGTCAAGCACGGAAAGCCAAATGCCACCCACTAGATTGAGGAACAGATTACGCAGGGCAAGCATGGAACACGAGTGTGTTCAGTTTAATTGCCGGAAATCAATCGCGTGTCAGAGCGAACGATTCTATTTCATAACGTAAAACATGGAAGCACTTCGACCTAGAAAAGTATATATGTTTTTTTCTTAAAAACCATTGTTCTTACCCGTTTTCGAATAAAGACTAAGCCCAACATGGTTGTCTGATTGTTCGCAGTAATATAAGAAAGGGTAGATATTTTAGTAAACCATTTACACGCAATTACTATCGCCGCGACAGAAGCCTAAATGACTCTGCTCTCAAACGTCATTCGAATTATAACAGATAAGGGATAGAAAACACCGAAACATCAGCTACGCTATCCTTTTGTACAACAACAAACTTTGAAGCGTTCTACAAATTTAACTTAAATAGAAATCCTAACGTGTGGCTATGCTATCCCATCTTCTTTTTCCACGAGAGCGATCTGATTCTGCGCAGACTGTAGGATAACTTTTATATCCTCTTCTATAGACCAATAATTCTGATCACTCGTCAGTTTCGGATTCTGGTCAGAAAATCGGCTATCATTGTTCGTGCCGTTTTGCACCCCGTTTCCAACAAGAAATGGTTGTTCTATCGGAGAACTACACAGATATTGCTGCCCTATATGCGGTGTATTGGTCTACTTTTCTTACACCGATGCTGTTACCTTAAATTATTGCGATTGCTTTCAAGTCATTGGTTATCGCGGCCCCTCACTGACCCAGTGTGATAACCAACATTGATTAATTTTATTAGAGCTTGAACTTACTCTTCCAGGCCACCAGACGTTCACGGAAGAGCCCCATATCATGCAGTATCAAGGTGAATAAACATGATGGCCTCATGCGGTTACATACTCGGTAAATAATCCGTTTACTTTGACAACAAACGGGTAATTCACGCTGGGAAATCCAGAGGAAGCTCACCTGGCAGTAGTTTGGGTCTGTATAATTCGGTAAACACTACATGGTGTCTGGCATGGAAGAAATTCGAGCTTCGTCTTTGATATTCCATATGCAGAAGGTCTATTTGCAATTAAACTATGATTGAACGATTAACTAATGCTTAAACAGACACTGGTGCAATTGTTGCTTCTAATGAGAAATCTTGCGCTCGCAAAGATGCATTAAAATAGTCAAACTGTAGACTTTCACCATCCAGGGGTGCAGCCACAGGCCAGAAATACCTAATCAATTGGGATATAAACAATGGAAGGGACTTGGGTGCTGTCAGATGAGCTCGGTCGCTCTTATTGTATTTGTCCATTGGATTTGAGTCCCAAATGCGGATTCCCTCAATATTATCAATCACCGCTTCATCAAGACGAGACGTAATATTTTCCAATCGTTCGGTTACAGTATTCTTTTGTGCCACTAACAAACGGACTAGTTCTTCTAAGTTAAATTGAGAAGCCAAAATTTTTCTTGACAAACATTTAGAAATAAGAGTTAGTTCGTATAAAGCGCACCAAGTTAACAAACGAAATTAATATAACAATTATTTATTTTTGAGGATGGGCTGCTGTCTGCAGCATTCGCCTATGCGTTCTGCTATTCAAATTATACGCTTCATGCAGAAATTTTCTGAAATAAAACTGTCCTAAATAGAGCCAGTACCGAGTTCGATACGATAGTGGTAGCAAAAACAACGTTACCACGTGTCAGGTACAATTCTCCACCGAAAATAATATTAATGATCGATAATTTTACTTGTTAATGTAGCCTGTTAGTTAAGCCTTTTGTTTTTTTAGTGTATGTCTTTCTTTTAACTGTTCAAACACTTTATTATTATAATAAGACTGATTCTCGGGGACCGTAGCTTCTCTTTTATTGGTCCTTAAACATATAGAATTCTTCGAAATTGACTCATTTCTGAGACATTTATCGTCATAATTGCACTTCTATTTTGCATCTTGTTGTGTTGAAACATGTGTCACTAAGTATAATTCAAATATTTCTCTATCCTCATTTGATAGCAATTTTTTCCGTATTAGCGACGCCGTAATGATCTCATTTCTCGGTAACCTCTCAATCTCAATTAAAATTTTCAAACCACCATTAAGAAATTCTATTTGACTCACATCACGATTCATTGTTGGCACATTTAGTACACGATAATGTACGGATGAAAAAATTAGCCAACTTTCTATCATGTCTGATTGTTGCGTCACTAATATCTCTATTACGAGCCAATGCATAAATCTCCTCCATAAATTTGGAAATTTTAGTGCGGGAGCAATCCCGTGTTGTCACAATGATGCATACTCAGTATCAAACCGTTTTATTTCTTCTTTATTTAAATCAAGTTTACAAGCTTGAAATAAACACAAGTCAAAATTTATTTAACCAGTCGACGAACAAAATAACAAAACTACTGCGTCGCATTTCCCTGATGCGTTGCGACCTTCCACGATCATCTTCAGAGTACGACGGCAAATTGACTAGCGAGGATCAAACCGCACTGCAAAATTAGATATGCAGCTCTCACCTCTACTACTCTTGCATACATTGAACGCGAATGGAATTGTCGGCTGCGCAATTTCTATGCAGTCACGTACATTATCTGTTTGTAGCTTTCGCCACACACATATATGTAGACAATACAATTAAACAATAATTGATTGCGGGGGTGGTGGTACCAATTCTTTAAATCAGGTTTGCGAGCTTGGAGTAAACACCAATCCAATTGTATTTCACCAGTCATCGAACAACATAACAAAGCTACCGCCAGTTGCAACGCACTGACGCGTTTCGACCTTCCATGATGATCATCAGAGTACGACGGCCAACTGACTAGCGAGAATCAACCAGAATTGCATTAAGATGGAAAGCAAAATTAGATGTGTGGCTCTCACCTTTAGTAGTCTTGCTTACATTGTACGTGACTGGAAATATCGGCTGCACATTTTCTATTTCTCGTAAAGAATACTTAAGCATAAGATATGACCGATTTGGTTGGCGTCAGAGCCAACAGCAAACTGGCTAACGACGATTAATTCGCGATGAATATATGTTTCATTAGAAATAAAAATACCGATCTCACTCCAATAATTTTTATATATATTTTGTCCTTGATTGGAATATTGATTTTTCGATTTAAAAACAGTCACAAATAAAAATTTACAGGCTTTCGCTCCGTTTATATTCGTTAGTAACTTATCGAACGATCTATTGTGCAATTGATTTTTTTTAAATGAAATAAATCAAGTTTGCGGCCATAAGATAAACAAAAATCCTATCCTTTTAACGAGTAGCACAACACGACTAATTACTGCTTTGCACACCAATGGTACGTTTGAACTTGCATAATCATCATTAGTGAACGACAGCAAACAAGCTAATGAGGACCAAATCGTAATGCGAAATCTTTACGATTATAAATGTTGACGTAGAAGATGACGGTTTCACGAAAGGCCCAATAGATAAATAATTGGACTAATTTAGCCTTTTGTCATAATTCTACGTCAGTAGAACAAGGTATCCGTCTAAGACAATTTTTGTACGTACATTTGATGTTTTTGCTAATTGACAAAAAGCGCTATGCAGATAAATTAATGCTATTTTCAGTTTGTTTTGTATTTCAACTAAACACACAGATGAAAGATTTACAGCGGATCATGGTAACATGCAAATATTTAATGAGACAATAATTACGTCTTAAACCATGTCACATTCAAGAAGATTACCTGCACTTTAAAAACGGATGCCTCACCCACATTTGGCAAGAATCACGCACATACATGCATTTTCCAACAAATTCGATTAAAATACTATTTATTCCTTAATTTATTAATTCATTCATTTTTATATTGAAATGAAAAGCTGTCTACTTAACTCGTTAGAGGCATAAAAAAACAATTTTTGGACAAAAGGCAAAACGTAACCTTTAAAATATTTAATATGCACAAATTCTTCCTGTTTACGTGATAATAAAGCGAATTCATTGAAACTGTATTGACAGCTCTGTAGCAATAGCCACCTTTGAGACTAAGAACGCACCAAGGGTCCTATTTAGGACTGGCATTAATTCAACAGAAAGATCTCGCAGAAGCGCCCGTGTTAGGATGAAGCAGTCAGCACAATGATGGAAGCAGAATTCGAGCTGAATTGAACATAAAAAGCCCTTGGAAAGAATATGTTCTGGCTAAAATCTACGTACTCACCGTGAATGTAGGCCACGACATCCGAAGATAAGCTGTGCTGAGCTAATGTTGACAGGACAGCTGCTATAGTGGATCGCCACATCTTGTTGTGCGGAGAACAGCAATCACCGGCTGCACTGAATAAATGCTTCAGTGCATCTTTAAACACTAATTCCTCCGAAGCCTCACGATACAAACAGAGACGTTGCAGCAACTAATGTATGCCGTAAGTAAAGAAAAATGACATATGCAGGAAAATTTACTGCTATATAGTGTTACGTCTGCGTAAGGCCACACGCAGAAACAATTAAACAGAGGGTAACTATGAATATACCAAGAATGATCTTATTTAATACCGAGATAATCATAAAAAAACAGTGTATAAAGCAGTGAAAACTTTCAAAACTCTCGGAAAGTTATTGTTAAGAAAAATATGATCGAATAATTTATGATTGGCAAGATCTGTTTATTGATTATAAATTTCGTAGCAAAATGTTGCAAACCTAAACACAAAGAAGTATCATTTTTTAAAATATAAATGTAAAAGCCAAAATAAATAACGAAATCAAACTGGTTTGCTAGAACAATGATAATATGTAGCCAATATTTCAAGCTCTCAAAATGCATGAAAAAAGATTCCTATTTACGTAGCTGTTTTTACTAACTCAGGCTTGTTATTGTTTACATTAATGTTGCTGACATAAAATAAATATCTGTCAGATTTTGCACTAGTCGTATAACGTAGCGACACTATAATGCTTTACGGCCCTTAGCAAGAACACAAGTAAAATCCTGCAATGGAGAAAAGCGCGATTATAATTACGAAAGAAATATAAAACGAAAATTATTTCAACAAATAAATCGTAGATTCATCATTATTTGCATAACATTTTATAAGCAATACACGTAATCAATACACGTAATATTGTGTGGACAGTAAAACAAGACAATTTTTAGATTTAAACGAATATTGGTTGCTCGGGTGGTGATACAATTTACTATAATCAAGGTTGCGAACTTGATATAAACACCTGACCCATTAATTACTTACATATGTCAGTATAAACTAAGAACTGCATTGTGTAGATAAAGCAATTCAACAAGTAGACCAGTTTTGTCCTTATTGGGAACTCATCATGTACTGGCCAGAATTTGCCGCGGACAGGGCTCGAGCCTGGGCACGTCTGCTTCGGAATCTGGTGCACTAACCACTGAGCCATCCTGCCGTACTATATAATTCTTAGTTTATACTGACATATGTAAGTACTTAATGGGTAAGGTTTTTAAATAAAGTTCGCAAACTTGATTTTAGTAAATTTTGAGATTGTACGATTTAGTTGCAAATATTTTTCTTCCGTTTGCTTAAACAGTTTACGAACATTAACACGCTTTTTACTACTGCCTCATTCCCATAAATCCGTAAATTTTAATAGGAAATGGCTACACAACATAATACTACAGTAAAATTAACACTTTCTCCAAATAAGCGGCTATAGCTGTAATTTTTTTTTGCTGCGGCTGACTCCTTTTGGAGGATAAGTCGGCTCCATTTTCATGGAGTTTCTTGGGAATTTGGTACAAGTGGTGTCCCCTCACCACTCGGCTTTTTGATCGAGGACGCATCTCTAGCCTTTGCACATCCAAGCGCAGTCTGCAAGGCAGCAGTAAGTTGCATGGTTGCCGGTGGCTGTTGAGAGCTCATTCGCCATTCGGAAGTACAGGGTACTGTCCAGGAGTCCATGTAATCCTGTGGCTGTTGAACCCATTTGTGGCGGGGAACACACGCCGGGTCATGGTGCCGTCGTCGGGCTCATGTGGTATTTTATAGGAGATCCGATTGCCAGTCGGAAATCCACCACGCCCTGTAATATAACACATTATATAAGTTTCTTGGAACATCAGGCTTTCAGGTAAGACCATTTTCACGTAACTCTTTGGTGGGTCTATTAGTCTAGTCTAACTAGAGCTATTTGCTCATGATTTCAAATTTTCAAACATCCACCGAACAATTATCAAGAGCACGGATATTATCGAACGTTAGTTGTATAGAATAAATGTAATACTGCAGAAAGCTTACGCATTTTTTTAATCTAACACAATCTTTAAAACACTTTTGTGAGTTTGAGATAAACACCAGCCCCATTGTATCAAACCTGTCGCACAACTTAGCAAAACCACAGTTAGTCACATGACCTGACACGTTACGACATTCAACAATCATCATCACAGCACGACGGCAAACTAATAAACGTGTGTTTGGTTAGGTACAAAAAAATTCGTGTTTATCTCAAGCTCGCAAACTTGATTTAAAGAATTGTTTTCACCACTCGCGCAACCAATGAATACTTTATTCTGTTGCATGCAGCATTTTAGATAAACTTTTTACTTAACCACATAATTTGATCACGTAGATAGATATGCCATAACCAATTCAACTGGAGCTAATGCTTAATTCAACACATAAGCAAGTATCCAGTTTCAACACGGAAAAGCTGTGCACACGAATAAAGAAAAACAATTTATTCGCATGACAACAACAGTTAGAAATAATAATAAAATAAACAGATTGACCACTAAAGTGAAATAAATAACAGTGTTTTCCAGCTCAGGCATATGGGCATTCATAGAAAGTGACGTAAACACACAATATATTGCATCTTGCCTAAAACGAGCAATCTGTCAGTGATGCTCCATGCAATAAATTCAATAGCAGGTAATTGGTTAAATAATCATTGATTGTGTGGGTGGAGATACGAATTCCACAATTCAGTATGCGATATTAAGTAAATCACCAATCTCATTTTATTTAACCAGCCATACAGGTACATACAAATCACGAACGGCTCCCCATTCTGTGCGACGGACTAAACAAAATGAGATTTTTGTTCATCTCAAGTTGGCAAACTTAATTTAAGGAAAGTAATTGATGGATCAAACGTAACGAGTGACAGTTCTATTCATATAGTTGGTTTGACACACAAAATGCACATAGCCAAATCTTTTCACTAATTCAGTTCAAGGTAAGCAATAAAGTTCTATAGTGTAAATACGCTGTCAGGTAGGTCTAAATTAGATAACACGGCCTAAAGATAAGAATATTTTAAAATTATTTATTATGCTAACCTGACAAGTGGAATAGCTACTTTCTAGCAAATTCGCTTGAATACTCTTGATTAAAACGAGCTCACGAGTTATAAGTAAAATGAATCATAAATAAATATTCTACAGTATTGAGGTTAATGCTTTCTGTCACACGCTGAAATAATATTTTTATGCAAGTTTTAAAGCTCTATGCTGGCCTTGAAAGAGATATATGACAAATCAATGTCAATAATAAAATAATTGTTTGCCAAGAGCATTTTAAAATGCTAATCAAAGTTTATGTTATTTATCTAGAACTGTCATTGTTGGCGCAATAGGAAGCCTCGTGAAATGCTTACGAAAGAACATTCTTAAATCATAGGATCTACAGCCGCAAAACAATCAACCTAATTATCTCTTTTTAGATAAAGATCATTTAAACAACATCCAACGTAAATGTACGAATGTAGGAGTTATTCACTTTTTGGAACTGAATGCAAAATTCGTTCTAAATTTCAAATAAATATCGCATTTCGAGATTACAAAAACGGCTATTTAACTATAAAAGATCTCTGACACCACAGATATGTTTTTGAAATTGTTTAGAAAACGGCTAAATACATGTATTTTTAAAGTGAATAAAAAGAAAAAGGTGAAAGAATGGCTCAGTGTGCATTCAGGTGTCTTCAATGTTATTTTAGACAGAATCAATATGGAAGGAAGAACACCAAATTGGACATACAAAAGACAAAAACACTCATTCGTGCTACATGCTAACACTGAAGAAAAAGACAAATGATTGCCCAGTTATACATTCAAAATATTGCTGCTTCAAACAACTACGACGTTAATATCAACATCAAATAGTTGTGCCAATCACCAACTCCTGAATTTAGTAAATTCTGCTTATGTCATAAAAAGATAAGACGTCCGATTTTTGAGAGACTAAAAATAACTTATAAATTCACTATGGAAACAAGCATAGGTATAAACGACCAGTTTGAGAAGTTTAAGATGGCATTAACAATCTCTAAAGTAACATTTAGAGCGATTTTTACATTTATAATGTTGTAATTCAACAACCGAAAAGCTATGGATTCCTATTATTTTTTGAAAAAATATCAACTCAATGTGCAAATGAAAACGATATTTACTACCGATAAAACGGATAACGAGATATCATGTTGGAGGCTTCTTGCTTTAATAATGATATATATAAGGCAACATTAACAGTACAAAACGAGTTTCGTGTCCACTAAGTTAACTTAGCTAACTACGCTGCTGAATCCTAGTTGGTTAGAAAATAAAATGAATTGGTAGTCAATTTAAGCTGTTAATTAAATTATTTAGAAAGTAAAACAATGAAAATTACTCTTTGGAATCATTGCGACATTCGTAAAGACAACTCTATCAGAATTATTGCCATTCAAAACAGTTAACTTGAGTCTAACTAAAAGCATGCATCCAGATAGTGCGTCAGAGCAGATCCAATAGAAAAACGCGTACTATAACATTGAAATTTACAAAATGCATCCTGTGTCCGTTAAATTAGATGAGCTCAATGCACCGTTAAATCCTATTGGGATAGGAAATAAAAATAAATGGATGCTAATTCCAGCTGTAAAATCACATATAGATAGTAAGGCCACTAAATATCCTTTTTAGAATCCTTGCAAAATCCATAAAGAAAAAGTGAACTAGGACTATTGACGTGTAAATCTATTACTTTGCGACAAAATAAAAGCGTATGTCGAAATTGTACGTCAGAGTACATACACTAGAAAAATGCATGTTTACAATAACGTTAAAATTACTAAAATACGTCCCGTATCCGCTAAATAACTGAGCTTAATGCACTGCTGAATCCTACTCAGTTGGAAAATGTAAATGAAGTGGTTGGAAATTATAGCTATAAATTTTTCTTTTTAGACTCCATGCGACATCCACAAAGAAAAAACCGACTAGGATTCTCGACGTATAAAACTAATACATCGCAACTAAATAAAAGCGTATATCGAGATATTACATTAGAGCAGGTCCACTAGAAAAGTGCATGCGTGCATTAACATTAAAATTGCAAAATACGTCCCACCAAATTAACTAAGCTCGATGCACTGATGATACATATTGAGTTGGGAAACCAAAATTAAGTGGTCAATTTAAGCTGTAAAATCACATACGGATAGTAAGTCTTTGAAAGTTGGGAGCATATCGACATCTATAAAAGACAAACTCGACAAGGATTTTTGACCTCAAGATCACTGCCTCGAGTCTAACTAGTTACGTCAATTTAGCAATGCTTCGTTATCAATTTCTTCAAACAATAACTTTTTGAGCAACCAAAATAACACGTAAAACGGAAACATCGATGCTCAACGATATTCATACTGTGCATATTCAAATGTAGAAATTAAGTTTATCAGTATCACCAAAGACACGAAACGTAAGTCACGTACACTCGGACATAAATGACTGTTTCAACAATTATTCAAATCATCTAACATTGATTTCCATATATATTCAATGCGGTTTGATCCCCGATAGTCAGTTTGCCGTCGTACTCTGATGATTATCATGGAAGTTCGAAACGCGTCAGTGCGTTGCGGCTGGAGGTAATTTTGTTACATTATTCGACGACTGGTTAAATACAATGGGATTGGTGTTTACTTCAAGCTCGCAAACTTGATTTAAAGAATTGTTACCAACACCCGCGCAATCAATTATTGTAAAATTATTCAAATTAGTTAAAACATTAAGGGAATGTTTAGAAATCAGCCAAAAACTTAGTTAAAAGCAACTTAATGTTATTAAGTAGAATAAATAATGCGTGACAGCGGATATGTTATCTTAAGTAAAGAAAGAATCATTATTAATATTTACATATATTAACTACTAGAATTCAAATTACACTTAACTAAAAATAGAGCGAACAAAAACATAGAAAATCAAAATTATTTTTAAGACTTCATGGAAATTTTACCAAAAAAAATATATCTATACAATGCAAATAAAACCATTTTTAAACTATAAACCACACATTCCATAATCGAAGTGCTGGAAGAGTTTAAATGATTTGTGTGCACTAAATTATAAATTAAATTAACCTATTCATGGAACTCTAGTCAACTTTCGAAAACGCTTACGACAGCAAACCTTTTTAATAGCAAATGTGATGTCTTCTAGTGGATTATTCTAACAAGCTGAGCTTAAATAGATTGTGCGAATTTGTTGTTTCAAATTTTTAACGGGTATATATGAACCAAGTTGTAAAATTATGCGCACGGGTTAAAGGACTGTTAGTTATCGCCTCGGTAAGACCCGGCGTAAGGGGAAATACTTTATTTACGATGTTTCAGCTTATGTAATAAAGTATTAATCCAGTTATTTTAGGCATTTCTGAGAGACCTAAAAACTAATTTAAAATTAAGTGGAATTATTCAAAAGTATACAGTTTAATCAGTAATAACATTGGCTTTAAATTCAACTATTCAAGAAGCCAAAACTAGTCTAGAGACAGTTAACCCAACCTTTACAATAGATGGCAACATATACGTTCAACGAGAAGTAATAAAGTCCCTCAAGCTTTGCAAACCATCTGGACTCATACGGCGAAAGCGATAACCAAGGCATAATTAATTGGTGTAAGAATAAGTTGTAAACAGATCAAAGCAAAACTTTGCCACAGTAGAATAAGAAAAGAAGAATTTGTGGTTCGACGTCAATTACATAAGTAGGATAGTCTCTGATACAAAAAGAGTAAATATCAACATCCAAGATAGAAATCAAATTGCTTTTAATAATAAATGCTTTACTGTCATATAACCACATGTAAAAAATCAAAAGGAAGACGACTAACAGAAGTAATAATATAAACTTAAATATGTTAACTTAGAATGATTTATAGAGTGAAGGATCTAGTTCAGATGGAGCTACTTACCGGGATAATACACATATTGAGGCAGACTATACTACTACAAACGACCTTATGGCCAAATCAGCTCTAGGGCAAAGCGACAGAAAATAAAGAACATTGATTAAATCAACTCAACTTTACTAACAATATTCAAAATTTTAATAAATAGATGATTATAAAGCACCAGGGATCTGCTCGAACAAGTTAAAACCACTATTTAGCGCGCCTAAAAATGACACCTAAAAAGAGGCATGCTTACGAAGCGGCATTGAAACTCAAGGCCATCAGTTAGGCAAATGACCACAGAAATAGAGCAGTTGCGAAAGAGCTCAGAATCCTCAAGTCAACGGTATGGAGGTGGAGGAAACTAGAAGTTCACCTGCCTCAAGTCACAAAGACCGGTATAAGTTTCCTATTATAGGAGTGGGCAATAAAAGTGTTGAACGATTTCACGAGATAGACGTTGGATCGGTAGTTCCGGATAAGCAGCTATGCAGTTGTCTGATAACGACGTACCTCTTGAAGGGCAACGGTGCTTGGCCTGTAACGTTGAGGCGCGTACTAAGCAAACTTCGCGTAAATGCAGTGGATGGAAGGCATCGAGGAAGCAATTGGCGAGTAAGGCGGCGCGCAGGAGTGCATCGGCCGCCGTGGTGTCAGGAAGCCTTATCGTTACAGGCTAAGCACGGTTGCGCTCCAATCAAAGTGCTACTTGTAATGTTTTCAAACGCGTCTCATAATTCGATGCACATCATAGGTGAAAAAGACCCGCTCATAGAGATTGCGCCTAATACACAGGTGCGCGAAATGGTCCGTAAAACAGTGTATATGCAATGTTGACTTAAATACCGCCTAAAACACAACCATAGGACGTAATACCGCCATTTTACCCAATATTATGATGCAAAATCGGTAGCAAGTTCGAAGGCGAGTGTGGATTCCGACTGAGAAATAATCGGTAAGCACTAAGACCATTGGACAATTGGCCTACACATTCTGCTCAAGCTAATTCTCGCATATGCTGTACGTAAATTTTAACTAAATTGTCACTACGTAAACCGTGCCTGCGTGTTGTGTCCACCTTTATTGGATGGTCCACGTACACGTATGTTGTCTGTGTTTATTATCAGCGTATGGTCCAGACGATACTTAATTATGCCTAATTCTGCAGTTAAATTATTCATTTGAGCAGTCAGTCCATGAATCAACGTTTCCAACCCATCAGAAGCCATTTTAAATGTACCACACATGCTTTATTTTTACTCAATTATATATAGAATTTTGCTCGCATAACGAGCATCGATTTAATAAAACAAATTTACAAATATTAATTAATTTATGTTAACTTCAGCTCGAAGTCTGCTTTTATCATTGGGCCCACTGCTTCATCCTTTTACGGGCGCTTCTGCGAGGAATTTCTGTTGAAATAATGTCTGCCCTAGATAAGACTCTTTGTTCATTGTTTGTCTTAAAGGTGGCTATTGCCACACCTGAAACATAGTTGTGTGTACGTTACTCCTTCGCAACCAGGAATATATAAATATATGGCAAAATTAAATCCACACACTGAAGGAAATTAGTTCATTGCGTGCATTACGCAACAGAACGATGTGTATGGAATTAAGCCTCACACACAAAACGAGCATTGCTGCCTCCACACTGTCCATTGTGTACTTTTCAATTTCGCTTCTTTAAAACGAAACAAATACATTTAATAGTTAAATACTGTTCGTTGCGCAGAACTAATATATATATATATATATATATATATATATATATATATATATATATGCGTAACCTAGTAACAAATTAGTTCAGTTGTGACCAGAAGGATAAACCAAAGGCAGCATGAACGGAAAGTATAATCTCATGCACATTCGTTTCGTGCTTACTGGCGACTCATCAGTAGGAGCCGGTATTACACCATTTAACCACTATATATTTGGGTGAATAATGTGGGATAATAGGACGATACAATCTCCTAGACGAATGTGTAAACCTGCAGTAGAGTAACTAACATCGTATAGTCTCGACAATGCGACTTCAACGCTAACTTACACTATATAATATATATATACCGAGTCTGTAAAGGATACTAACACTATGACTATTTTGTTAGTAACCAATAACAACATTATAGTACCCAAAAGGTACATGCTACTAACACTATGGTTTCCAAGTCGGTACATGGTACTAACATGATGGATATCAATGTATGCTATAGTACACCGAAATTGAGAGTTGCAACTATTTCTGAACACCTTTTACTCCAGTAAATTCTGGTAAAGTATTTGTTTAAACATATAATTGTTAATTAATTCATTCGTCGAGTAGGTAATTTTTTTCCTGCTTTTTTTATTTTTATTTAATCTAATTCATATTTTCGAGGGCGCTTACTATTAATTCAATCACTAATTCAATCAATGTGTATATCTATGCAGTATTTATAGATCAACATACAGCTGCAAAATGCTAAATTTTATGGCCTCAACTGATAAGATTATTAAAATCTGGTGGTGAAACAGAACTAAATGATCGAAAATTTGCTGCTTTTAGTCCATGTTTTTATTTGATGGGCTTTCCATATTTTTATCGCTAAACAGTCGAGCAAGGTATTAGCACATTACAAATAACGTTTCAGCCACACTAGAATGTTCGATGTTGGTAAAGCTAAACAAGTTAAAGTCTTTAAAAAAACAATTTAATGATTGACTAAACAATCACTGATTACGCGGGTGGTGGTAAAATTCATAAAATCAATTTTCCGAGCTTGAATTAAACACCAATCCAACTGTAGTTTTGCTATATTGTTCGACGACTGGTTAAATACAATGAAATTGGAGCTTACTTTAAGCTCGCAAACTTTATTTAGTGAATTTAATAATCGAGTATAGGTATTATATTATGTAAATTGTGTTCTATATGGATCATAAATCATGATTTTTATTATATCAATTAGTACACGTGATTTTCCATTACATACGCACCCAATCGGAGATCCAGGCTCTGCGTACAGAAGGGTCCTGCAGGATCTCTATCTCCAAGGCAGGATGTACTGCGCCTCTCATCAAACATCCTTCCTATGGACTTGCTTTGACTCACATTTCCTGCGATTTGCCTGTGTTCGTGCACATTTTATGACCTTTCACGAAAATCAAGGTCGTAAATCATTGCAGCAGCAGTGTTTTATTTAGCTAATGCATACGGCAAAGAGCGATTATACTCATTTTTGTAACAATTTTCGTAACTTATGGATTCCGAAACCGTACGTTAAGTCGGTCACTGCTCCTATAGCCATTATAGTGTTCCAATTTACAACGATTTGCTTGTTTCTAATCGTAAGAATCAATTTATCAATGTAAAATTCATCTACGCAGTTTCACTGGTCCAACTGAAATTTAGATGGTTGTACGACAATTGTTGTGGGGCAATTTGCATGTCAACCTTGCCCGTTTGCTTGTTATAAAATACTGCGATCAACTCTGCAATACATCACATTTGCCGCTTAATGTTATATAAATAAATATATATATATATCGTTTAGGATAAATAGTAAGATTTTGATGTATAAAGGATGACAGCATAAAGCAAACATATCATAAGAATGGAAATGAAAATCATCTATAAGACCGATTTCGTCCGTTTTCGGCAGTCGCCATAATTGCCACAGCCGAAAATTGAACCCAGTAGCAATTGATAGATGGCAGTGCGCCACATTCCGTAAATCATCGTAAACAACGACTATAAGCATAGCTACGTTGAAATTCAAATACTGTTTATGGATCATTCTTTCCTTCAGAAAGATTTTCCAAGTGACGCTTTCGACCCGAAGCATAATCTATTCATTCCACGTCTGTTGTTCTAAAACAGATAACATTTCGCGAAGGGAAGTTATATTGAATTAAATTAAAATTAGACATGTTGCTAAAATACTGAAACGGTCATTCATTGAACGGCTTTAATTGTGTAGCGGATAAGTTGTATTACCGTGAAAAAAATGCACTCGGGTTCTAATCGCGGCCGCGTCACTTCTGACAACTTACGAATGCCCAATAAGCAAAATGTCGATGTAGTAGTGATAACTGTTATCGATCAATGCCAGATTGTGCGGATTTGCTGAAGTAACAGGTGTTCCAAAATAATTCTAATTTTCAATTTTGGTGAACTTAAGAATAATGAAATTCATCGTGTTGCTACCGTGTACCGACTCGGTAACAGAGGTGTTGTGACCATGTACACTTTTGGCAGCCGTAGTGTTGCTTTAAATCAAGTTTGCGAGTTTGAAGTAAACACCAACCCCATTGTATTAAAGCTCGCAAACTTGATTTAAAGCATTGTTACCACCACCCGCGCAATCAATTATTGTTAAATTGTATTGTCTTTAGCCGTAGTGTTGGTTTCGGAAACTGACGCAATAGCCATAGTGTTGGTGCCTAAATAGACTCGGTATATATATATATATATATATATATATATATATATATATATATATATATATATATATATATATATATATGTATAGTGAGTTAGCTCTGAAAACGCATTGGCGATGACATCATATGAAGTTAGCTTCACTACTGCAGGTTTACACATTCGTAAAGGAGATTGTACCATCCTAGTTTCCCAGATTCCTCAGCTAACCTTTTAGTTGGTAAAGGGCGTAATACCAACTCCTACTGATGAGTCGCCACTAATAACGAAACGAATTTGCACGAGAGTATAAAATCAGACAACCTTGCTTTATTTCAATATCCCTTCCCCAGGTGGCATGATATTTGTCTTTTAATGACAGATCGGAGATGGCCAATTATAACTTTGAGTAGAAGGTGATATCGTATAGGATAGTTGAAAAGGAAAGCTGACAAGTTCGTATATGACCAATATTACATGCAATGCGTATATTTTCGGTGACGCAGGGATAAACTGCAATACTCTGCACCACTTGCACCCTGTTAAAATTGCGACCGAGGCAATTCTGACAACTAATTATAAGTGACCAAGAAGACAAAACCGGTCTGCATGTTAAATTATATTTACTATATTATGTAACGTAAAGTCCATTTTGACAGTAAACATATTTTTGTGAATTTTGCACACACACATATATATATATATATATATATATATATATATATATATATAATATAACATACTTTAAATGGATTCAAGCAACACCGAAGATACGACAGATTGCCGCATAGGATAGCTTTTTATGCAACAGAAAAATTCACCATGGCAATAAGAAATGAATTATTAAAACACATCTGTTTGTGACATAAAATAGCTCCAACCTTACCAAAAACAGGTTCTCGCATGGTCTATGGTGCTCCCAGACTAAAAAGGGGAATTTAGTGCGTCAAGATTGACAGCTAACAAGTAAGATTCTATAAAAGACGAAACAGGTTATGAATCAAACTTAATAGAACTTGGTCAAAAAACGTGACTTTATTAATATGCTATACTAAACAACTCTGTATAGAAATGAAAACCATGATCAGTTATAAATGTGTATCAACGAAATGAACCTCAAAGTAGTCGAAGTAATTCTGTATAATTATCGAGATATATTTATCAAGCTAAAATTACATGTCTACAATGCTTTATTACTCTTAAAAATAAGCAAGAAAAGCACATATTTCTAACTAAACGTATTGTAACTCGTTGTCAAAATTAAGTGAAAATACATACAAGACAAAATGCAGAAAAACAAATCAACAGCGCACCAACAAGTTCGCTTATCTTTGAGTCAAATACTTGAATGATACCTTGTATATTTGCAGATACGTCATAGAATAAATTTTAAAAAACACGCTAGGCAACACAGTCAAATCCACAGCTAGAATAACACGAAATAAAAAACGTTTGCAATGTAGGCGTTTCCATTACAGACAATTGTATTAAGACAACAAACTCTTATTGTTTTCACACGGAGCATAAATCTACCCACATATAAAACCCGAAGTTCAAAATGTTAATTTTTTAAATCACTTAAGATTTCAGGTTAGCAGAGGAATGCCATACAATTAGAAATCCAAAACAAGTCATGGCTATATTCAGGAGCAATTTAGTTAAAAACCAGCCTGTTTCCAATATGAAAATGTGATTCAAGACAGACAAGGAAGATTTTTCTCGTGGTTTAAAATATTGACACATAAAAATACAAAGCGTTCTACAAAACACCGCCGAACAAAAGACAGATAAAATAAGTTATCTATAATATATTATGAAATAACTGAAATACACCTATTTATTCATAAAGCAACAAAGTCCAAATGACTTGTCGATATGAAAGCACACATCATGAGTAAATACCTATAGTGTAGTTGGTTAAAAAGTACGAAGCAGTAGCCAGCAACAGACGGCACTAACGATGTTGCACATTTGGTTATAAGATGTACAGAACAAAAAGTAGTGTAACTGCTACAAACATTTAGATTAATTCATTGAAAAAGTACCGCAGAAAATATGCAAATATGAAGGGATACGACAAAAGTGGAAAATGAGCATGAAGCAGAACAACTTCCATATACTTTTACTGCCAAAACATTGCTATAGCAAAAGAAATACGATTGAAAATGAAATAGATGATGGAATTGTTCTTTATTACAATTTAAAATTAAATTTTCAGCGTGCAGTCAGAACAAAAAGTAATTTAACTGCTACAAACAGTTAATCAATGCATTGAAAAAGTACCGCAGAAAATATGCTAAAATATAAATGGATACGAAAAAAGTGGAAAATGAGCATGAAGCAGAACAAATTCCATATACTTTCATTGCCAAAACATTGCTATAACAAAAGAAATACGATTGGAAATGAAATAGGCGATGGAATTGTTCTTTACTACAGTTTAAAATTAAATTTTCAGCGTGCGGTCCGATCGTAATTTGTTACGTTTCCAATCCGAATTCTCAGCCCGAAAATGGTTTAAAAAGTGAATGTGAGCTAATTTCTAGTTCACAGTATGAAAACGAGTTGACGCAAGTTATTAAGAAGTAAGAGTAAGGCATTTATTTTGAGAATATGCAAACTTTTCTGAAGAGAGGATGTATGTATTCAATTCGCAGCTACATTTGAATAAACATATGAGATAAGCAAACATAAGACGCTAACATTATTTCTGGCTTAAGTTTTAAGAATGTGTAGACCAGCTGAAATTTCGATTAAGACCAAAGAAATTTCCTGCCTGACGACTGACAGGAACTAGTTAGTCAGCAGATAATGATAGAATGAAACTTGCCGGATCTAGTGGGATACAGCCATCTACCCGTTTCATGTAAACTCTATAATTCGCTTTAACTACACCGTAATACTTAGCGTTAAAAGGCTGGTGATGAAATGATAGAAAGTGTGCCAGATGCGAAAGGCAGATTTTGTCGGCCTAAAGAAGCATTGTTCACAGGAACTTGGGCAAATAATGCTCATTATTCCTGTCCGGCAGACTATCTAAGTGAAGGAAAAATCTGAATAAACACCATCACCACGAGGAATGAGAAACATAGTGTTCTCTGTCAACCCGTCACACATCATATAAAAAGGCTCACCTTATCTGCTGTCGTAGATGATGGACGCGCGAAATCAGGCTACTACAAACAGCTTAACTTCCTAATCTGCTTCTTTCCCTCGCTTTTATCTTCCACATCTAACAATTAGGCCGTTTTAGATGCTATATAGTTGATATTGATCATATAACTGAGCCCAATATCTGAGTGCCAACTATCGAAAATAGTTCAAGTAAACTGCTAGGTAAAGTTTTAACGTCGGCGCATTTAATGTGCCACAACTTGAACAACCAGAAGCTCGTGCACATATGTCGGATAAATTAGAAATCGATGAATGTTGCGTATCTGAAACTAGACTGCAGGTACCTACGCGCATCACAGAACCGAGTGCACCATCCTTATCTACGCGTTATTAGCTTCGAACCTCGCGTTCCGTGGAGTTTTCTCAAACCGCCAAATGGGGCATCAGTATTGTCATTAACTCAAGAGCTGAAGCTTGTTTAATTGAGTTTATTTTTGTAAACAGACAACATTTTACAACAGGCTTAAATACATCTACTAAAATCTATACCAGAAACCGTAATCCACGTTTCTTTTTTGTTATATTTGCATATGCTCCTACCGATTGCAGCACAGACGAAAGCAAGTATGCTTTTTACACTGAACTGAACTCCTTACTAAGTAGAGCACGAAGTTCAGATATAGTCTTGGTTATGGGTGACACGAATGCTGAAGTTTGGCGCTTAATTAACGCACAGTTTCATTTAGATGGAAGATACACCTTAAGCTCGACGCGCCACAAAAATTGTGAGCGGATGTTTGATAGCTGCGCGGAACATAGCTTATATCTATGCATCACAAACTTCAGACCTAGTGTAAGGCGTTGTGCCTGGACAATGATGGACTCAACTGGGCCATGTGGTAACTAGTTATAAATGGCGTGGTTTCATCTAGTACTGTCTTTCGTTTTTGAAAACGTATATTGACTCGGACTATGCACGCATCCGTTGTATATTTGCACTGAATTTTTCCAGAAAAAGAAATAAGAATAAACCTCAAATGGGAGTGAGCTAACTGGAACAGCACTCTTAGTGACAAAAATATGAAGATACTCTAAGATCAAAGTTAACTGGTAATGATGGTGAAAATTTTAATTTACTGAGGACAATGATAGGATCCACTATACACAATGCAAGTAATACTGTATGTGGCATTGTAGGTTTCCGTAGAAATAGTCATTAGGTTTTTGTAAAATATTTGGGGATTCTTGACGCTAGGCGCTACATTCCTGCTAGCTTGGCATATAATAATATCAGTAAGACTGTTGGACGTCAACTTAAGCAAATTCTAAAAGTAAATCTTGGATGCTTTTGATTAAGAAAGACCGAAGAGATAGAAGCGTTCGCGTGAGGTAATTGCCGAGATTTGCTCCAACTTATTCAAGCAACATGTCTGAGAAACGCAAGTGAACTAAATTGTAAATGATAATAACAACAATATAGTAAAAATAAAATGTGTCGTCTTCATTGGTGGGCTGAACACTTCCCAAAATTCAACTTATATCAAGAGTGTGAAACGCTTATCTTGAACAACCATCACAGTTGGGAAAAAACTTTGCAATCCTATTTCTTGAACGTCGCCTTGCGGAAGGCCACGATGATTTGCTACGCAGCTCCTTTAAGGTTGGTCTCGACGTCATTTCTAGAGCGTTCATTAACCTTGCTTGTATAATATAGAATGAGGAGACCGTCCCGCTTGCTCGCAGTGAGTCAGTCATCATTCCTACCTTCAAAAACGGCAATCGTAATTCGTGTGCTAACAATCGTGGCATAAGCTTGAATACAGTCATATCTAGGTTATTTGTGTCGGTTATCTTACGCCGTCTGAGCGCTTCTCGTGAATCACACAAAAGAAAAGAAGAAGCCAGATTCTGGCCAAGATGAGGTTGTATTGATAATCTGTTAACTGTAAGGAAAGTTAATTTACAATGACATGTATTTCGCCCTCCAAAAATAGCCGTCTTTCTACACTTAAATATTGTTTAATTCAAGAGATCGCAATGTGCTATTCGACATCTCGCCGAAAAATTGGATGCCAACTAAACTTGTAAGTATTATACAAATATTTCTGGTCGCGTTAAGGTCTACAACAAATTAGATCACGGCTTTTCTTTTAGCAGTGAAGTTCGTAAGTTTTCCATTTTTTAAATTATGTTATAGATGCTTTTATGACCAATACTCATACATACGTTTATGATGCAGGCCTCTATGTTCTCCAGGGCGGTTGATTAGTTAATCTTGATCACGCAGACGATATTAGATTATTATTCGACAACTAGATTCTGTCCAGGGTATCTTGAATAGATTTGCAGTCATTGCTCCGTCTTTCAATATGAAATTCGCACTATCTTAATCCAAGTTACTTCCACAGAATGATGTAACGCACACTTCAACTCTACGACACTGAAGTGCGGATTTGAAGGTAGTTTACAGGTTTACTATTGATAATAACGAAGTGAATATGAGAATTGCAAACGATGACATCCGTAGAATTATTTCTAAATAGACCAACAAGCAATATTCGTTAGACAACACCAATAAGACTCCACCATCTGCGTTGGTTCAGTCACGGCTTACGTATGCCTGTAGAGCATTATTATCTCAAACAGCGGCAAATTGGCATAGTTAATATAATAGACATATTTTGACATAACAGAAATAGCTGAATGCACCTACATTTAAACTAGGTAGTATATCACTAGACAATATACCAGTATTGGGTCCACATGCGCATCATAATTCTTGGTTGGAAACACTAAGCGTTATGACATCGAGTAGAACTCATTGACGAACTTGTTGTAGACTTCTGGTATGATCAACTTAGTACCTTTCTTTTCGTTTCTTTGGGCAGAGTTAGCTGCGAGGTTTGGTCGTATTTATGACGCGATACAGTGACACCCTCCGAGTAAGTTGTATTGCCGATGTTATTTGTCTTAAAACTGACTTGGTCATAATGGTGTTGTGTAACTTGATCCTCCCCATCATAAAACACCCTTCTTAAATATTTTAAGTACAAAATATTATTCGTGTTACTACATTTACTCCTCTTTTTTAATTTTACTTATTTGTTTTTAAATGTAATTTTTTCTTGTGTTTATATGACAGTGAACCATTCGCTACTAACGACTTTTTTATTGCTGTCCATGATGATGAAGATGACTAAGATGATGATATTAAGGTATGTAGCAAGTGCGAAAGATTAGTAAAACTCACAGTCATAGGCAATGAGTGTATTAACAAATTATTTAATGAGGGTAAACAGTAAGACGAATTAGACTAATTTGTTTGGCTTGCTTAACAGAAAATCGATATGAAAGCGAAAATTCTGTGAGCATGCGAAACTTATAATCAACTGCTTGACGTCCTGCACGAATTCAATGTCGGAACGAATGTTTGGCAATGAGAGGGATATGATACTATATCAAAGTTGCAGGAGATGAATCTTTTCAGGATTGATTTTATGCCCTATTTTTATGCATTCATTTCGTAGAGCTCATAGATGTTAAACCATAGCAGCAGCGTAAAATTCTGGAGTATTTGAACATTTGTAGACTACCTCCAGGTCATTGGCATATTCGAAGGCTTGGAGGAAGTTTCTCGCAACCTGAATCTGCAACAGAGGTAGAAGAATAAGAATTTACTCAGGGAGGGCGTCACGTTCCGTAATAAATAGTATACAGACGGATTACGAGAGACCCTGTCCAGCCTGAACACCTGTAGACATGTTCTGTTGGTAGAGACAGGAGTATGCATACATACCTCGTATACCGAAATTAGGCAGGGCCTGTTCCATCAACGAGAAGGAAAATATATCAAACTATTTTGAAATGCCAAGGAAAAACAGTGAACGTATGCTCCACAAAGATTTTAGAGAATCAGTAACAAAACAATGATTATGTTCATTGAATAAGATTATTCACAAAAAGCCAGACTGATCGCAAAAGTATACACGTTCTAATGGTTGAATTAAGGGTCACGTTTTGTTGAATACTATCCTATCCAGGATTTTGTTACACACAGTGATAACTAAAATCCTTCTCCGGCCATTAAAGGAACAGACAGCGTTTTGTATCATGGAAATTACTGAAGTAAATCATTCAGCAAAATAAGATAATACCGCAATAAAGGTGCGTTGATTATTAGTTTTTACAAACACGACAAAGTGATGGGGATTTTATATTAATCCAAGGGCCGTTTGTACCTGATGTCTTTCATCGAATGGTTATAAATAGGCGATGGTACGCAGCAAAATTTACGATTGTAATGGCAGGAATCATTCCAACTCGTAGGAGCGACGAAATCGGGATATATGTTGTTGGTGATGAAAGCAATGCATTCGCCTACAAAGAGTTCATCTTCGAAGTAAAATAAGTTTGTTGGCAAATTGAGCATGCAACAAATTTGGCTTCGAATAACTGCGAATTTTTGTCGAAAATTTAATACCTTTTCGAGAGTAGGCGAACAGATTTAATTTTATATTGCAATTATTTATCGCGACTCGGTTCGTTATGTACAATGATAAAATGTCTTGTAAGGATGAAATATTTGATGATGGCAGGAGAGAATGAGCTGGAATATTTGTGTTAGCCTAAATAATGTATCAACGAAGACCGCAAAGTCTGAATATGTCTGGGGCTATCAAAACAGAAGTTAGAGTCGAAACCCGATCCAAAGAAAGATATTTGAAATTCATCAAAGCCACAAATGCCCATTTGCACTGTCATTGTTACATATTCTGTAAACCATAAAATACCACTTGTTTTTGACCATCTACAGTTGTCTAACTTCCAGCCCTTTGACACACACGACGCAAAGAGCGGGAGTGATGATTCTCTATGAATTTCTATTAGCTTTCTTAATGAAAAGCTGGTGAATCGTCTAGTCTCGCTAAAGCGTCTGTTTACCGGCATTGACAAAGAATGATCGAGAAAGCTTGTAAAACTTTATTATGTAATCCATTGTGATATGCAGGACAACATTGGACGACTACTAGTGGGAACGCTACAAAATGACCAAATTTTTAGAAGACTTCTTCGGGAGATCTCTCAAAATTTGTTTTCTAGAGGGTAAACGTTATGGAGAAGTAAATGAAATATTGTGTTTTCAATATATTTTGTAGTTACTTAGACCACAACAGCACTATATACGTTTGAAGCTTAAACAAGCGCTTATATTCTCTCTTTGAATAAATGAAAGTTGCCTGAAATCGGTGATAAAAATATAGAGACACATACTTTTTACCTGCCAAGAGCATAGTCTATTATAATCACATCGCACTACTTCGGCAGTTCTATGACTCGAAGTCCCATAAATTTTGAATTTGGAATATAAAGATTGTTATTAGCGCAAAAATGCAAAAAACAGTAAAACCGTTCAGCATATTGAGAAATAGAATACATTAATGACCGTTTACCAGTTACCAAATCATGATAACAATATTCCTCATATCACTGTTTCGGTTTGCATAAATTAAACTTTATCAAAGCCGTTTACATAATTAATCGTGTGATATGGAAATCAATAATTTAGATATTAATCTCAAAGATTTTCATTAATTTAAATAAAATAGAGCAGTTCCCGATTGTAAATCAACCAATATAATCTCAAATTGCAGGTGTCATTAAGATCTAGTTTAATTAAATGACTTTTTCACAGATGATAACGCAAGTAACTCATCAGCTGATTACCAGAATTTTAAACGAATGATCCTGATCTTTTACTTGTCGTTTATTTAAGTTATTATTGGAAGTTGAATTATAATTGTATTCTGATGTAAAACCTCATTAAACATAGCTTGCCTGTAGCCAAATGTAATTTGTACTTGTTTTGGAAAACTCTGAGTATCAATTTTGAATATGAATCAATAACCAGTTATCTATTGTACATCGTAACATAGCAAGATTTTAATTGATATATATTACCTTGTAACATAGATAATGATTCAAATTGTTATCAAAGGCGTGTATTTTGCAGTGTTTGTTTTCATTTGGAAGGTATGAAAGTAAAATGTTCAAATGCGTCCTATATGTAAAGCATTCGAATGCAGAAAACGGTAAGTTATTATGTAATAGGGTATTAGGTGTTGCGCGCCTAGTAACAATTTAGTCAAATATGACCAGAAGGATAAAACAAAGTCAGTATGAACGGAAAGTATAATCTCATGTGCACATTCGTTTCGTGCTTAATGGCGACTCATCAATAAGAGCCTTTATTACGCCCTATACGAATTATATATTTGTGTGAAGACTATGAGAGAATTGGACGGTACAATCAGCTATATGAATGTGCAAACCTGCAGTAGCGTAGCTAATTTCATATAAAGTCTTCGACAATGTGACTTCAAACCAAACTCGCTATATATAATATATACCAAGCTACATTCTTCATCCAAATATATGATGGTTATAGGGCGCAATGTCGGCTTTTACTGTTGAGTCGCCAGTAAGCACAAAGCGAATGTGCACATGAGATTAAACTTGCGGTTCATGTTGACTTTGATTTATCCTTCTGGTCGTATCTGAATTATTTTGTCCCCAGGTGCACAACACCTGATACATAACTGCATATATATTAGTTTTCCACAAAAAACAGTATCAAAGGATAAGTTAGTTTTGTGCATTTATGATAATAAAAAAATACATTTATTATTTTTGTTTAAAGCGTGAAAGCGCATGTAGAAAAATATTTTCAATGCCCTCATTGCCTGAAAATTAATTTTAATGTAGACTATGGATCTGATTATTTATTCATTTAATAATCCTTACAAACCCATGTATTTTAAAGAAACAGATTACTTTTCGCAAAATATTAGTTCATTAGAACAACTAATCGTACATCAAATCTATTTATACAAAAAGGAATATTAAATTTCCATTTTACTCTTAAAACAATGTAATGCAAAACGACCATTTTAATAATTTTTAACTTACATTACTTAGTAAAATGTGAAGTTTGTTACGAGAGCTTGAATTCTGGGAAGATTCGACGGGTAGATCGAGAAAGATATATATACACTTTACAAGAGTAGATGGCACACCAGAAGACGACATACATTCTATCAGTGTCTTCGGTCCTGCGCTCAAAATGTTTATAGTGTTAAGAAGCAGCCAGCCTTCTTCTTCTGTGCGATTTTCAGTGTCAGAATAAGTGGTTGATGAAACGTCATACGATGAACTTCTATGATCACCCTCCGGCAATTTTGGTTCAAGGTATTCTGCAATTATTCGACTACCATTTACTGATGTCTGATTAGCTGCGCGCTTTTTTATTTCTTTTACTAATAGTTGTGAAGTATCTACACAAAATAAATGCACATCTGGAAAAAGGTTTACTAGATCCAATGTTTGTGAAGAACCAAATGTCTAAAATTTAATAATAAAATATTTACTTTGCAAAATACAGGTAAAATATCAAACAATATTTTAACGCGGGTATTTCCATCTTGTGCTCGTTGGCATTCGTTATATATCCGTTTGATATGAGCAACTGCAAGTGATATATCTTCTGGTGGTGCCATTGGAGCATTTCCGGCATTACTTGAGTATGTCTTGCGTTTACCAAAATTCATGCTTATTTGATTATCCAGGATGAAGCATCATTCCATTGTTAATTTAAACAGCTATCAAAAAACTTTGAAAACCAATAGGAATTTGCTGCGCGTTAATATTAAAAATAATCCATAAGCACCGCGTGACGCTTCAGCTCATGTCTAAAATGGTGCAACACAAACAACAGAAATTTATATTATTATGTAAACGCCTCGGCTGCAAGTAAATTCCATGCGAGGATACAAAAAAGTGAAAACCGTAGATAATGAGATTCAGTTACTGTAGACAGCCCTTATTAAAGCCGAAATTGTGTTCTCCTGATTGTGGAGGTTAATTTAATAATTGAACACCAATTAATTCCTCATATAAAAATAAATTAATTCTTATTTTTATATGAGGAGTTAATTGGTGTCCAATAATTAAATTAACCTCCACAGGATAAGGCCGAGAAATTTAGGTATTGTTGCAGTGTTGAAAAGTATTCCTGGACACTTGTAGCCGGCGCTGGTTGACTGGCTGCTGTTCTTTTTTTGTGTCTACGAAACCAGAGGGCGATTTGCTGTGTGAAGGCTCAGAATTGTCTTGTTGAAGATCTCCATCAACAGCGTGGTGGGGGGCACATGTAGAGATCCAATAAAAAGATGATCGATTCGTATGATTAGTTGTGCAGCAACAAGATTGGCGTGAGAGAAATCCTAGTGACATGGTGACGCAACGTAACTCCAGTCCAGAAATCAGCTTAGGTAAACAGTCAAGAAGACGCGAGACAACAAGCACAAGCAGGAGAAGTCAAACATGCTAATTAAAAGCATAGTCAGTGCACAGAATTTATAAAGTTTGGAAAACAAAAGCTCCTATGCCATTGGTTAACGAAAAATTAAATTTTTTTTAAATTGGTGCGGCGTAAATGAAATATGAATTCCATTTAGGCAGTATGTCGGCGAATTGTTCTGGGCCATTACAATTGTGTAAATCACCTGGCTGCAAGTAAATGCCGTGCGATGTTACTTAAAAGTAAACAAACCGTAGATATCGAGCGAGAGTAACTGCCGGTGGCATTTATCAAGGCCGGATTTGCGTTCTCTAACAAATGCCAAGGAAGTTCGGTAGTGTTGCAGTAACTAGTAGTAGTTCTACATACTTCAGACCTACTCTGAAGGAAAGGCTGGTGTTTCTTCGTGTGGATGTACCGGGATACTTAGATTTGTCAACTTCAAAGAGACGAGTTGTTGTTCGATAGCTCAATATAGTCTTGTTGAAGATCTGCGATAACACCGTGGTGGCTGGCACACTTAGATATCCGATCAATAGATAATGGATCAGGTATGACTAGTTGTGCAGCAACAAGAATATTGGCGTGGTTGAATCCACATTTATGCGGTGACACAACATGATAAACGCAATTCCATAATTTAGCGTAGGTAATCAGTCAAGAGAGAGATAGACGGCTGTCACTCTTAGCGCGCAGAACAAAAGTGTCAAGTGTGTGTGCGCATGATAAATGCTCCTTGCTTAAATAGATGCGCAAGCGCAAGGTCGCACGCCATTGGTTAACGGAAAATTTCACTTCTTTTAATTAGTACTGCGTAATAAAATAAAAATAATAAATATGTCGGCGAATTAATCTGAGCAGTTACATCAAATTGCTCTCTGAGAAAAAAAAGCTAAAAAGAAAAAAATCCTCTCGACGAGGCTGATTGGTAATGTAGAGCAGAGTTCGAACCCAGTTAAGCATGTGCTTATAATTCTGCGCATAGCTCATCAAATGAGTACAGTAATGCTGGTCTTGTGCATAATTGTGGATTGCTTCAACATTGAAATGATGCCAAATAACCATTAGGAATTGCTACACAAAGTGTTAGCTGTAGTAGCCGGTCATACCACGTGAAACAAAATAGAGTAGAGTGAGGTTTCGCGAGCCTCAGCGTGAAAATAACAAAGTGGTTTACAACTGAAATTGTGAGATATTGAGTTGAAACATGGACAGGCTGGTTCGTCGTCAAAGAATTCGGTTAAGA
Source organism: Eudiplozoon nipponicum (assembly GCA_029291075.1). NCBI lineage: Eukaryota > Metazoa > Platyhelminthes > Monogenea > Mazocraeidea > Diplozoidae > Eudiplozoon > Eudiplozoon nipponicum. Next base: position 90,732 of record JAQBSW010001459.1, on the reverse strand, counting down.
CTTTGTGGTCATGATATGCACTGTGCAGCTGATGAAGTTGAGATATGCATTGAATGTGGCATGTACTATGATATGAAGCCGGTGACTTTTTATTGTTGCTACACAAGGCGTTAACTATAAGTAGTTGGGCATACCAAAACAGGCATTGTGAGCTCAGTTACAACAATATAATGTCAAAAAATATATACATGAAAACAAAATGGTAACGAAAAAAGTGTATTCGAGCATTGCCAAAGAATTGGCATAATACCGAAGAACTGTTAAAAAATGCCACACAATTATTAGGTAACGACAGCTAGTTATACCAAGTGAGACAAGTGAGTGTGTAAAAGGTAATGAATCATGTCGATCCACAGAGATCGCGTTGCGTAAATATGGATGCAATTGGAGCGAAAAACGTTAACATTTGATACGTAGAATAACGAAAAATTAATGTAAAAATGATAAATTATGCGTTATGCAAAGCAAACTACTTTGTGGTTGAAATTGTAGACAGGTAGAACCTGAGACCCGTGTAGAAGTAGGTATGTCGACAGGATCAGGCGGTTTGATAAACGGTTTCAATCTGTCTATGCTTACCGATATAGGTGCCGTACTTTGCATGATAATGAAATACTTCGGCTGTCTGACAGAAATCGGGTAAGGACAGCGATACTTTGGGTGTAGTGATGCAACAGCAGCGCCGTTACGAACGAGTATTCTAATGCAGCTGTGAAGCTGAAGATGAACGAAGACAGGACGAAGAGTATTTCTGGGCTGCTGTTCAGTCATTTTTCCGAAATTAAATTTAAAGCGAGTAGCTCCGACTTGTGGGTGTCCTCCATTGTGTGTAGTAGACGTGGGAGCTGACAAGGAAGGCGTAGGTCCATGCCAGACGACAGTTGTGACGCAGACTTTTTAATAGATTTACGTGTACGGGAACGCATGGTAAGTAGGTCTAATTTTAATGCGTCGACACAGTTGCCATTAATGAACGAGGATGTTAAAGATGCTTTCAGTTCCCTTTGCATTCTTTCTACCATACCGTTAGATTGTGGATGTTAGGCAGTGGTCTGGTGTAATGTGCATCGCATGAACCGCAGGATAGTTTGAAATCGATCCGATTAGAAGCAACTGCCACATCCGGTAATAACCTCATTAGGAACACCATAGTGGGACCTCCATGCACAGCTAAAACTGTTAGTGATTTTGTCTGCAAAAATGATGCAAAAATGTAAAGTCGAAGGCCATCGTGTAAATCATTTAATCATAGTTAAAGGTAGCTAAAAACTTGAATCGTTGTCAGATAAACTATGTCAATGTTGTTATGTCCACCAATATTGGATGGTCTACGTACATGTATGTCGTCTCTGTTTATTATTAGAGAATCGTCCAGATGAGACATAATTATGCCTAATTCTGCAGTTAAATTATTCATTTGAGAAGTCAGTCCCGGAATCAACGTTTCTAACCAATCAGAAGCCATTTTAAATGTACCACACATGCTTTATTTTTACTCAATTATACATAGAATTTTGCTCGCACAACGAGCATCGATTTAATAAAACAAATTTTCACATATTAATTAATTTATATTCACTTCGGCTCGAAGTCTGCTTTTATCATTGGTCTAACTGCTTCATTCTTATACGGGCGCTTCTGCGAGGAATTTCTGTTGAAATAATTTCTGCTCTAGATAAGACCCTTTGTTAATTATTTGTCCAAAAGGTGGATATTGCCACATCTTCCTCCTCTCAGGAATCGGCTTTGGCACTCTGCTTAAACGATCCAATGCAATAGCTCGTGGTCCATCGGGCATGCTAACAAAAACATTTTTGTGCACTGAGTCTACCCTTTCTACGCGATACGGCCCATCATTGACAGCCTACTGTGCCATTGGCTCGACCTTCGCGACCATGACATAGTCGCCGACCTTTAGGCGAATGCGTGTCCGTTGCCTTGCATAGCCTTGTCGCTGTGTGGCGCAAAAATATTCAGTTAACTGTTTTAGTCGCTCCTGAATATCCGCTATGGTGCAGCGCTGATGGGATCCTTGGATTACAGGTTCGCCTGGCAGCCTTATCTGTCCTCCATAGATCATGGTCATTGGAGCGAATCCTGTAGCCGTTGAGACTGTAAAGCACATGGCACGCTCGACCAAATGTAATTTGTCTCTCCACGTTCCCGGGCTCGCGTGGCACCAACATCGCAGTACCTCTTTCCATCTCGATCTATTTGCACTTCCGGCTGCTTTCGCATGGTGAAACGTGGCGCTTTTTATCCGGAATGCTTTTACCAGCCGGTTTAAAAATTCTAACCCTCGGCCTCAAACTGTGCGCCTTGATCGGTAACAATAACTTGTGGTGCACCGAATCGTCTGAGCCATCGCTCTTCTAAGCACGTTATAATCTTTTCTGTTGTGATCTTCTTCAGTGGTACAAACTCGACCCATCGGGTAAACTTATTGAACATGGAAAACACATAGGACACGCCGCGGCGAGCTACCGGCAGTGGACCTACCAGGTCGATATGCAGAAACTCGTTCCGTGCGGTGGCATTGAAAGCAATCGGAGTGACTTTTTCTCGTTTTTGTGGTTTACAACGTTGGCATGTAGTGCACTGTTGACAATAGCTACGAATTTCTTTGGACATGCCAGGCCAATACAATCGTGACTGCAATGTCTCAATGAGCCGCCCAGCGCCGGGATGTCCCAACGTTTCATGCCAAAAGGCCATTAATTCTGTTCTTATAGATTCTAGCACAAACCATTGCACTGTTTGTCCTTCTTTCCGCACCAACAGGCCGTTCTGTAGACTCAACGTTTTATATGGTGCAGACATCACTGTGCCGTTTTTTAATTGATTGACTATTTCCTGACACGTGGCATCTCTTCCATGTTCTTCAGAGACGTTTATACGCGGCAAAACCCGCACAGCGGAAATTCTGCTGAGCGCATCGGCTGCCGCATTCTCGATTCCTGCTCTATGATAAATTGATATATCGTAATCTTTCAGTTCTTCAATGGCTCGATGTACTCGTTTCTTCTCAATACATAGTGATCTCCAATGCACTAGCGCTTTGTGGACGGTAAAGACGTCCACGTGTCCCCCGATGACAAAATATCTAAACTTCCGTAGCGCCCATTGTACGACAAGTAATTCCTTTTCTGTGACGGTATAGTTCTGTTCCGCCTAAGTAAGTTTGCGACTTATATATTGCGCAGGACTTCCGTCAGCTTGTAACACCGCTCCTATCCCAATATCTGACGCGTCTGTAACAATTGACATATTACCTACCGGGAAAGTCAAAATAGTTGCATCTATTAATTTCTGCTTACATAGCACTTACGCTTGTTGAGCCTCCTCCGTCCAACGAAATGGTATCTTGGCACTTGTTAACTGAGATAAGGGCTGTTGCGTAACCGCAATCCCTGCGAGGTATGGTCTATAGAAATTCACTATACCAATAAACCGGCGCAATTGTTTTCTAGTAGTAGGCACCGGATAATCCCTGATAGGTTGTACATTCGAATCTAACGGCATGCATCCGTCCGCTGATACTAAGTGCCCCAAGAACCGCACTTCTTGACCTATCTGTACCTTTTCTGGATTAAAATGTAATCGCCATTCTACAGTTTTGGCCAACATCTTCTGCAGCCTCACACGTAATTCGTGTTCAGTAGTGGCCCATATAATAACATCGTCTACGTAGGCTGTTGTACAAGTTAAGTCAGACACGAACGAGTCCATCATTCTTTGGAACACTTTTGGTGCGTTTTTAAGGCCAAATGCTACCCGGGTGAATTGGAAATGACCTTGGGGTACTTGTACCGCTAACTTCCATCGGTCTTCGGGCCGCACGCCTATTTGCCGAAATCCCTGTTTAAGATCAAGCACGGCAAACCATTTGCCTCCCGTTAGCTGTAAGAACAGATCACGTAGAGCCGGCATGGGATACGGTTCCGGTTAAGTTACTGAGTTCAATTGCCGATCGGAGCGAACCATCCTTTTTCGTAACATAAACCATCGGAGCACGTAAACCAGATGATGACGGTTCAAGAACGCCGGCTTCTATCATTTCTTGGGTTGCTCTAGTCACTGCTGCTAATTTCTTTGGAGGAGCACCTTATACTTTTGGTGGTTCGTAACCTTCATTTAGTTCTAGCGATAGCTTAAACTGGTCGACCGTCGGCCCTGGACATTCGCTGCAATCAGGCAGTTAGAATATAATGTTATATTGGTTTCGAAGATTCTTCCACCACCCAGGCAGACAACTGGTCTCCTCCTGCATCTTAGGGGTACATACAGACTTTATTGAACTTATTCTCTCAGGCCTCGATATGCATACACGTTTATTTTGACAGACTATTGTCTTAACCTATTTTCTAATAAAATCAAGTCCCAATAATGGCGTTTGCGTATTCGACACAACAAAGGACATATGATAGACATTTTCATTTATTAACAACTTCGTGTCCCACTCGCCCACAGGCACCATCGATACGCTCGATGCCTGACATAAACTTGCTCTCGTAGGTGTTACATTGTTCAGTGGCTAAATCAATGGTAATACCGACACATCAGCTTCAGTATCCAATTGCATTATTACTGGCTGTCCGTTGAAGAGCTCTAAAAATTTAACTTTAATGAAAATTCTTACATTTGGCAATGTTTCCCACACTTCCTTTTCTTCAAAGGCCATCTGGTTCGGACCACGTTTTTGTTTGTTCTGCTAGTCTTCATTCGATCTACCCGTCGGAGCCACCAAAGGATTAATATTTGTGCCCTGCTCTCTCCCACCTTTATTTGTGAGATTGTGCACCCTGTTACCCCACTGTACTGGCCGTTCTCGATGAGCAGTACATGGGTTTTGCTGACGCTTATACGCCGTATTCGTCGGAGCTGGAGTCCTTATATATTGACTTTGCTTCCAGGCCACTGGCTGTTGCCTTCTGTCGCGGAATTGATTATTATGCCGCAAAGACTTCCAGTACGGCATGTCGCTCCTTCCAGACGTTGTAACTGAACCAATGCGTGGGGTTACAGCTGCCACTTTGTTTGTCATCATGGCCGAACTTTGAATAGCCTGAAGTCTCTCTTCAAGGCCTCCATGGGCGCTAGGTATTGCACCGTTTCTGGTAGGATCCAGCATGATGGCCTCATGTGGTTGCAACCCGGGTAAAGACTCGGTAAGCTTCGAGAACCACCGCTTGATACGTGCCATGGTATCCATGGGCATCTCACCCTGTAATGGTTTCAGGCTGTATAATTCTGAGAACACTTCCTGAGGCCTGGCCTGGAAATAAACCAACACTCTTCTTTTGTATTCTTCATACGTGAGGTCAACCGGCAATTCCAATAGGACTGCTTCTGTGCGGTCCACTAATTCCTGGACAGCCAAACGCACAATAGGTACTTCTAATGTAAATTCTTGGGCTCGATATGATGCTTTAAATGTTTTGAACCACAACTGTGGCCTTTCCACATCTATTGGTGCCAGCATGAGCTTAAACTCTGATGAAGGTATGAAATAACTCGTCGATTCGGCTGAAAACGCCGGCATATTTCCTCCTGATTCTTCTTTGGCGCGGTCGCCATTGTTATGTCCACCTATATTGGATGGTCCACGTACATGTATGTAGTCTCTGTTTATTATCAGCGTATCGTCCAGACGAGACTTAATTATGCCTAATTCTGCAGTTAAATTATTCATTTGTGAAGTCAGTCCCTGAATCAACGTTTCCAACCCATCAGAAGCCATTTTAAATATTCCATACGTGCTTTCTTTTTACTCAATTATACATAGAATTTTGCTCGCACAACGAGCATCGATTTAACAAAACAAATTTACACAAATTAATTAATTGATGATCACTTCGGCTCGAAGTCTGCTCTTATCATTGGGCTGACTGTTTCATTCTTATACGGGCGCTTCTGCGTGGAATTTCTGTTGAAATAATGTCTGCCCTAGATAAAAAACTTTGTTCATTATTTGTCATAAAGTTGGTTATTGCCACAAATGTGGCCGATGGCTAGGCATGAAGTAGTTTGCAAATGTTTTAAATTAGACCAAGTGTGCAATGTGATCCTGTTTTTCTGGCGTAAAGCAAACTTAGAGACCCATCATGTAGCCTTTTCCCTGAGCTTGTGAAACTAGAAACGATGTGTAAGAAGTTTAAGAGTCGCCTTGCTCCCTACTTGAGAAATTTAGTGAATTGAGTCTAAAACATTTCTCTGAAATCTGGGCGTACCCGTGAAGTAAACAATGGTGAAATAATACCAGATTTGACATGAGAACTTTTTTGGGGAGGAGCTACTGATCTTTGAATGTGAGTGTCACCACGCTTTTCTGTTAGTGTAGGTTCCCTATGATTGACGGAGTTGACTCTGAATGGCGAAGGCGAAGGTGGCTGTAGCAAGACCTCTGGCCTAGAAAGTGCGACTGCAATGAGATTTTGTTCGCCCTTGATTTGAAAGATGTCGAATTGACATTCGCTCAGACGCGACAACTGTCTTTCTACTCTGGCAGGGTACTTGGCGACATTTGAAGTCGCGTTTCAAAGTACGCTATTTAATGGTGCATGGTCTGTTAAAACAACAAATCTGCTGCTGCCATTGATGCTAATAAAGTGGCGCACTGCGTCGTGGGTTGTGAAGAGTTCTTGATCAAGAGTGTCGTATATTGTTTCTACTAGTTAGAGAATACGCGAGGAAAAACTAATAGGTTTCCGTACTCCGTAAATATCTTGTTCCAAGTTGGATCCAATAACAAACTTAGAAGCATCTGCCAGGAGTAGAAATGGTCGTTAAAATCTGGATGCGCTAGCTTTGTAATATTTACTATCGAGTTGATGGCGAGTCGAGGTAATTCCTCGTCTTCAGATGGCCACGAAATAATGGAGTTATTGATAAATCATTTTCAGTTCCGCAGGTGCCTACACAACGGATAATGTTGTTTTGGTAGACCGGAAAGTAACTTGCGATAGTAGTTAAGAGCTTCAAAAAATTTATGCAGCTCACTTAAACGTTTTGGTGATTTGGTATTCTTAATCGAATTAGCCGTCGATGGTAAAGTTTGAATAACTTGTGTAATACGATGTCCTAGGACATCCACAGACATCTTTCACTGTCGATCTTTATTCTGTGGTTAATTAAGTGTGAGAGAACATTTCGTAAATGTTTCGCATGAGATTCTAAGTCTGAACTGGAAACCATCATGTCATCGAGATTTTGACATTTAGTAAGCGGCGTCATCGCGAAGTATGTTGTCCATGAATCTTCGAAATGTGTGAGTAACACACCTGAGACAAAAATGCATGTAGAGATATTCGAAAAGTCCAAATGTAGTGATGACCGCAATCTCTTAAATATTTCCCGGCACAATCGGAATATGGTGGTAGGCTTGTCTGAGGTCAATCACTGAGAAGTAAATGCTACCGCTGAGATTTTGAAGTAAGGTGTTTCTATTGGAAATAGGATATGCATCGTATTTGGTCACTAGTTTTAGCTTGCGTTGATCTCCACGGCTCTGTACGATCCGTTTGATTTGAAGACTAAGTGCAGTAGTGACGTCCATAAACTTTTTGATAGTCTGATGATTCCCTCTACCAATAGTCATGAGAATTCCTCTTGGGCAGCTTTAAGCTCAGCAGGGTGTAGCGATCGCTTTTTGAGTGAGCTACTGTTATCTCTGCTGAATGCTGCACTGGGTGTGACCGAATGACCTTTAACTGTAAACGCTCGGATGCAAGGGCCTAAAGATTTTGCTCAAATACAGTGGAGGGGTCAATGATTTATTGATTGGCAAGTTCAACAATGAATCGATATTTCAAAAGGAAATCAAGGCCTATTAATTTATGTGAGAGCTTGGCGACGATAAAGTTGTTAGAAAATTCACGTCGTAAACTTATGTTGAGTGTGCGATAGCGGCAACCATAAATAGGAATGGGTTCCCCTGTAGTTGTTGAAAATAAAACGCCTAAAGTTATCAGGGCCATGGAATCATCCTTGAGAACAAAAATTGCTACACCTGTGTCTATGAAGATTTCTTCGCCAGTTTAAAAATCGAGAAGATGCAAAAGTTCATTGGGTTGTTTGGCCGCGTCATGCAGACAAATGATTTCCAGTCACCTACTATATATGAAAGACTACTAGATGTGAGAGCTGAATATCTAATTTTGCTTTCCATATATATGCAATACGGTTTGATCCTCGCTAGTCAGTTTGATCGTACCAATGAGAGGTCAAAAGTTGTCAGTGCGTGTGTCTGGCGAAAGTTCTGTTAGGTTTTTCGACGACTGGTTAAATGCAATGGGATTGCTGTTTACTTCAAGCTCTCAAACTTGATTTAAAAAATTGTGACCACTACCCACGCAATCAATTATTGTTTAATAGTATTGTCTATATATATTTGTGTGTAAAAAGCTACAAACAGTTAATTCTTGTTGTTGTGTCCACCTATGTTGGATGGTCCATGTACTTGGATGTCTTCTGTATTTATTATTAGCGTATCGTCTAGACGCACCTTAATTGTGCCTAATTCTGCAGTTAAATTATTCATTTGAGAAGTCAATGCCTGAATCAACGTTTCCAACCCATCAGAAGCCATTTTAAATGTACGACAAATGCTTTATTTTTACTCAATTATATATAGAATTTTTCTCGCACAACGAGCATCGATTTAATAAAACAAATTTACACATTAATTAATTTATGTTCACTTCAGCTCTAAGTCTGCTTTTCTCATTGGGCTGACTGCTTCATTCTTATACGGACGCTTCTGCGAGGAATTTCTGTTGAAATACTGTCTGCCCTAGATAAGACTTTTTGTTCATTATTTGTCTTAAAGGTGGCCATTGCCACATCTTCCCCCCCTCAGGAATCGGCTTTCGCACTCTGCTTAAACGATCCAGTGCCACAGCTCGTGGTCCATCGGGCAGGCTAACAAAAACAGTATTGTGCTCTGCGTCCACCCTCTCCACGCGATACGGCCCATCATTAACAGCCTGCAGTGCCATGGGCTCGACCTTCGCTACCATTACATAGTCGCCGACCTTTAGGCGAGTGCGTGTCGGTTGCCTTGCATAGCCTTGTCGCTGTGTGGCGCCTACATATTCAGTTAACTGTTTTAGTCGTTCCTGAATATCCGCTATGGTGCAGCGCTCATGGGATCCTTGGATTACCGGTTCACCTGGCAGTCTTATGTGTCCTCCATAGACCATGGTCGTTGGAGCGAATCCTGTAGCTGTTGAGACTGTAAAGCGCATGGCCCGCTCGACCAAATGTAATTTGTCTCTCCACGTTCCCGGGCTCTCGTGGCACCAGCATCGCAGTACCTCTTTCATCGTCCTATGTGCGCGCTCAGCTGTCGCATTGGTTTGCGGGTGATAAGTGGCTGTGCGGGAATGCTTTATGTCAAGGTCTTTGCACCACTGATTAAATTCTTTCGACTCAAACTGTGCGCCTTGATCGGTAACTATAACTTGTGGTGCACCGAATCGACTGAGCCATCGCTCTTCTAAGCACGTTATAATCTTTTCTGTTGTGATCTTCTTCAGTGGTACAAACTCGACCCATCGGGTAAACTTATCGACCATGGAAAACACATAGGACACGCCGCCGCGAGCTACCGGCAGTGGACCTACCAGGTCGATATGCAGAAACTCGTTCCGTGCCGTGGCATTGAAAGCAATCGGCGTGACTTTTTCTCGTTTTTGTGGTTTACAACGTTGGCATGTAGTGCACTGTTGACAATAGCTACGAATTTCTTTGGACATGCCAGGCCAATACAATCGTGACTGCAATGTCTCAATGAGCCGCCCAGCGCCGGGATGTCCTAACGTTTCATGCCAAAAGGCCATTAATTCTGTTCTTATAGATTCTGGCACAAACCATTGCACTGTTTGTCCTTCTTTCCGCACCAACAGGCCGTTCTGTAGACTCAACGTTTTATATGGTGCAGATACCCCTGTGCCGTTTTTTAATTGATTAACTATTTCCTGACATGTAGCATCTCTACCCTGTTCTTCAGAGACTTTTATAAGCGGTGAAACCCGCACAGCGGAAATTCTGCTGAGCGCATCGGCCGCCGCATTCTCGATTCCTGCTCTATGATGAATTGATATATCATACTCTTCTAGTTCTTCAATGGCTCGATGTACATACATAGTGATCAATACATAGTGATCTCCAATGCACTAGCGCTTTGTGGTCGGTAAAGACGTCCACGTGTCCCCCGATGACAAAATATCTAAACTTCCGCAGCGCCCATTGTACGGCAAGTAATTCTTCTTCTGTGACTGTATAGTTCTGTTCCGCCTTAGTGAATGTGCGACTTATATATTGCGCAGGACGTCCGTCAGCTTGTAACACCGCTCCTATACCAATATCTGACGCGTCTGTAACAATTGACATATTACCTACCGGGAAAGTCAAAATAGTTGCATCAAGTAATTTCTGCTTACATAGCACAAACGCTTGTTGAGCCTCCTCCGTCCAACGAAATGGTATCTTGGCCCTAGTTAACTGAGATAAGGGCTGTTGCGTAACCGCCATCCCTGCGAGGTATGGTCTATAGAAATTCACCACACCAATAAACCGGCGCAATTGTTTTCTAGTAGTAGGCACCGGATAATCCCTGATAGGTTGTACATTCGTATCTAACGGCATGCATCCGTCCGCTGAGACTAAGTGCCCCAAGAACCGCACTTCTTGACCTATCTGTACCTTTTCTGGATTAAAATGTAATCGCCATTCTACAGCTTTGGCCAATATCTTCTGCAGCCTCACACGTAATTCGTGTTCAGTAGTGGCCCATATACTAACATCGTCTACGTAAGCTGTTGTACAAGTTAAGTCAGACACGAACGAGTCCATCATTCTTTGGAACACTGTCGGTGCGTTTTTAAGGCCAAATGGTACCCGGTTGAATTGGAAATGACCTCGGGGTACTTGTATCGCTAACTTCCATCGGTCTTCGGGCAGCACGCCTATTTGCCAAAATCCCTGTTTAAGATCAAGCACGGCAAACCATTTGCCTCCCGCTAGCTGTAAGAACAGATCACGCAATGTCGGCATGGGATACGTGTCCGGTTTAGTTACTGAGTTCAATTGCCTAAAATCAGCCGCTGGTCGGAGCGAACCATCCTTTTTCGTAACATAAACCGTCGGAGCACGTAAAACAGATGTTGACGGTTCTATCATTTCTTGGGTGGCTCGAGTTGCTGCTGCTAATTTCTTTGGAGTAGTACCGTATACTTTTGGTGGTTTGTAACCCACATTTAGTTCTAGCCATAGTTTTAGCTGGTCAACCGTCGGTCCTCAACATTTGCTACAATCAGAAAGTTGGAATATAATGTTATATTGGGTTATATTCCCTCAGGCCGCAATAGGCATACACGTTTATTTTGACAGTCTATCGTCTTAACCCATTTTCTAATGAAATCAAGTCCCAATAAGGGCGTTTGCGTATTCAAAACAACAAAAGACATATGATAGACATTTAAATACTGTTTGTTGCGAAGAACTAATATATATGCAAGTATGTATTAGGTTTTGCGAACCTAGTAACAAATTAGTTCAGTTGTGACCAGAAGGATAAACCAAAGGCAGCATGAACGGAAAGTATAATCTCATGCACATTCGTTTCGTGCTTACTGGCGACTCATCAGTAGGAGCCGGTATTACGCCCTTTAACCACTATATATTTGGTAGAAGAATGTGGAATAATAGGACGGTACAATCTCCTAGACGAATGTGTAAACCTGTAATAGTGAAGCTAACATAATCTAAAGTCAACGACAATACGACTTCAATGCTAACTCACACTATATAATATATATACCGAGTCTGTAAAGGATACTAACACTATGGCTATTGTGTTAGTAACTGATACCTTTTTGAAATCGATGAGTACCGGATACTAACACTATGGTTTCCGAGTCGGTACATGATACCAACCTGATGGATATAAATTTATGCTAAAGTTCACCCAAATTGAGAATTACAACAATTTCCGAACACCTGTTACTCCAGTTAAACCATACACTCTGGCCTTCATCGATATCAGTTATCACATTTCGCGGTAAGCATGACATCATTCAATACTTCCCGTTCATGCTGCCTTTGGTTTATCCTTCTGGTCACAACTGAACTAATTTGTTACTAGGTTCGCAAAACCTAATACATACTTGCATATGATAGACATTTTCATTTATTAAAAACTTTGTGTCCCACTCGCCCACAGCCACCATCGATGCGCCCGATGCCTGACATAAACTTGCTTTCGTAGGTTTTGCATTGTTCAATGGCCAAGTCAATGGTAGTACCGACACATCAGCTCCAGTATCCAATTGCATTATTACTGGCTGTCCGTTGAAGAGTTCTAAAAATTTAACTTTAATGAAAATTCTTACATTTGGCAATGTTTCCCACACTTCCTTTTCTTCAAAGGCCATCTGGTTCGGACCACTTTTTTGTTTGATCTGCTGGTCTTCATTCGATCTACCCGTCGGATCTACCAAAGGATTAATATTTGTGCCCTGCTCTCTCCCACCTTTATTTGTGAGATTGTGCACCCTGTTACCCCACTGCACTGGCCGTTCTCGAGGAGCAGTACATGGGTTTTGCTGACGCTTATACGTCGTATTCGTCGTAGCTGGAGTCCTTATATACTGACTTTGCTTCCAGGCCACTGGCTGTTGCCTTCTGTCGCGGAACTGCTTATTATGCTGCGAAGAATTCCAATACGGTATGTCGTTCCTATCAGATCTCGTAACTGGACCCATGCTTGGAGATGCAACTGCCACTTTGTTTGTCATTATGGCCGAACTTTGAAGAGCCTGAAGTCTCTCTTCAAGGCCTCCCTGGGCGCTGGATATTTCACCGTATCTGGTAGGATCCAGCAGCATGAACATTATGGCTTCATGTGGTTGCTAGCCGGGTAAAGACTCGGTAAGCCTCGAGAACCACCGCTTGATACGTGCCATGGTATCCTTTGGCATCTCACCCTTTAATGGTTTCAGGCTATATAATTCTAAGAACACTTCCTAAGGCCTAGCCCGGAAATGATCCAACACGCGTCTTTTGTATTCTTCATACGTGAGGTCAACTGGCAGTTACAATTGGACTGCTACTGTCCGGTCCACTAATTCCTGGACAGCTACACGCACAATAGGTGCTTCCAATGTAAATTCTTGGGCTCGAACTGATGCTTCAAATTTTTCGAACCACAGCTGTGGCCTTTCCACATCTAGTGGTGCCAACATCGGCTTAAACTCTGATGACGGTCTGAAATAACTCGTCGATTCGGCTGAAAACGCCGGCATATTTCCTCCTGATTCCTCTTCGGCGCGGTCGCCATTGTTGTGTCCACCTATGTTGGATGGTCCACGTACTTGGATGTCTTCTGTATTTATTATTAGTGTATCGTCTAGACGAGCATTAATTGTGCCTAATTCTGCAGTTAAATTATTCATTTGAGAAGTCAATGCCTGAATCAACGTTTCCAACCCATCAGAAGACATATTAAATGTACCACAAATGCTTTATTTTTACTCGATTATATATAGAATTTTCCTCGCACAACGAGCATCGATTTAATAAAACAAATTTACACATTAATTAATTTATGTTCACTTCAGCTCGAAGTCTGCTTTTCTCATTGGGCTGACTGCTTCATTCTTATACGGGCGCTTCTGCGAGGAATTTCTGTTGAAATAATGTCTGCCCTAGATAAGACCCTTTGTTCATTATTTGTCTTAAAGGTGGCCATTGCCACAGCATCTACACGGAGCCTCAGCTTTAACATACGCAATTGCAACGGGGATAAAAGTCATCCAGGCGCACACACAAAATTCACCATTTTAAATATATTTTATTTATTTTTTCTATAGACAGTTTATTATAGGAAGAACCATAAATTCATTTTAAGATAAGATCTTGTTAGACGTGTCCTTCAGAACGTTTTTATATATGCTTTTAAAATGAAGTAAGTAGGATTATTTCAAGCATTTTCCAACTTTTATTGGTTAAAATAATTCATTCGTGCGTAGTTCAAGCTGTAGCAGCTTTATTTTAGGAAAAAATGACATCTTTCGGAAGATCAGTTAATAGATAAAACAGTGAATTTAATGCAGTTTCTCCTTTTGACGGAAGCCGTGTAAACATGCTCAAATTACATCAAAATGTTAGGGGAATGAAACTTAATTCAATAACAGAATTTTAAGTGAAACATTTTGCATTTATTGCGAAATTTTGATTGAGAAAATACGTGCCAGTTTCACGAACCGACGGATTACACGTAGATTGCAGCAATGCAATTGATTTTTATAAGACAAAAATATAATTGATCCTTAGGAGTTAGTTAATAGCTGGCTAAGCCGTCTTGACCATCCAAGTAATGTATAGTATTGCCACAATACGACGCCAATTGCAAATTTATTTTTCTGTCTAAATAATTGTTCATTGAAGATGGTACCACATCACCAGTTTTTCGAAAATATATGTTGAATTTAGTGTTTTGTGGTTTGGAATTTATTTTGCCGAAACAATGCTTCCAGACTTCACTCAAACAACGAATTGGCGTTTAACTTTCTGTGGTTTAACGGAAACCCTAAGACGGAAGTCTTTTATTCTACCACGTATATCATTAAAACATCCAAAATAATTGACATAAAAGCAAGTTTTAGCATTTTGTAAGTTCTGTATAATGGAACTTCGTACTTAATAGCCTGAGAACTCCTCTCATTCACAAGATAACTCATCTTTATAATTCTACAATTCATTTAATCAGGTACGAACTATAATATGTTTCTAATTCGTAGGCTTGATTTTAAGTATAAAAAACTATTATATGCACAACTAAACCTTCTGCATTTACATTTCGTCCATGGATATGAAAAATCATAGTAAACGCTCGGGCGATATATCTCTTAAATTGGTGAAATTTATTGATTTGCTAACAAAGGATTCAGATTTGCACTGGATATTACCAATTTCATTGAGCCGTTGACGTCTTGGTCTTTATTTACCATTCCTAACATAAGGGATCAATATAAAAAAACATGGCAAATTAACCATGTTAAAATGAAAATTTGATTTTCTGTTATCGTGAGCCCTGTTGACGCTTGCATTAAATAAGGACCTAGATGTCGTTGACTCGAGGAGATTTTTTGAAAGTAATTTGCATCCGTAACTATGAATAGCTAAAACAGTAATTTAACATATGCTCTATAAACACCGCAATATATATATCCTTTTCTCTCAAGTTACCGCATATTTCAGATAACTAAAATAAAGGGGCTCAACTAGCCTCCAATAAGAAAAGCTTCATATTTATTACAGCCCTATCACTGTAAACCAGTTTTAAATTTTGCTCCGAAGAAAGGAATAAGCCTATCGATGCTCTGCAAGCCAGTAATTTTGCAGACATTCAAAATCATTGCAGCGAATTTGAAAGCGTTATCTATTTGAAGAGTGTAAACCTGATCTAAATAAAACCCTAAAGTTACGTACTGAGTTATTCTATGATTTATCATAGATTCAACAGCCATCAAATTAAGGATAAAATTGAATGTGGTGAAACAAACAATGGCATAAGCGTGAACATTCACCGTTGTCCATACCTATGTCAACACCAACACCTGCACAATCACCAAAGCAACAATAAAATTATCAAATAGAACCTTATCCAGATTACAGATATTTGAATAGATACATAGATAGAGTAAACTGTAAATTGCCAAAAATGTCATACATTATTATTATGAAGAAGGAATTACTACTAATATTCACCTTCATTGTGCTTAATATTTTTTTTAAATATCAAATTTTTTATCGCCTATCAATGCTATGTAAAGCAGTTCAGAAATTATAAAATATGTGATGGCATGAAAAGTCATCTAGTTTCACAATAAATTGCAAACTATGTAATGGAGTATTATTTCTGACTTTTTCGTCATTTCATGCTGCAGCACTGCACTCTGCCCTGTCTATCTTTTGGAAGTGCACCCGGCTCTCGATGGCGCACCTGTTATAAATGATGCGTTGGACACAGCTTTACAGCTGCTCGACGAGGTTTATCCGACTGGCGCCTATTTGGAAGAGTTAAAACTTGAAAAACGCTTTTTAGAATTGCTCATTTGTGAAATCAATCACCTTATTCCAGTTGGAGAGTCGTTTACACCACAACTACAAAAAGATGTGAGTTCGCCCTTCTTGCTTCATATCTGTATTTATTTTTACTTTCACAATATATTAATCAAATTCTTGTCAACTAATACTCTAAGTATTTGGTTACCTGTCAAGGAAGCACACAAAAGAGAAAAATTAGTCCTCGTTATAGCATTCCTGTATATAAAACTTAAAATAGAAACATAGGTATATTCATAATTCCCTTTCCATGTGTAAAAAATTTTTAAAAAATTATCACATAAAAAAACCGTTTCTTTCTCATATTCATCTTACGAATCTACAAATGAACATCTCTTTATAGATATTTTGAAAAGCTAAACAAAATATAAAAAGTATAAGCATTGAGAAAGTGTGAAATAAGGGAACAACCATTCAATTTCGTGCACTACCTCCAGTTCTAGCTCAATGTCTGAACATGCTACTTCTACTTGCATAAATCCGGCTGTAATTTTTTGATCCATAAAGTTTCGTATGTGGCTAATTCCCTTCTGTTATTGCATTTAGTAACAACGTTTAATAATACGTCTAGAGAACATACGTGTGAGGTTTCAACGATTTGTTTCGCAATTGCAGACGTGTATTCACCATTTGATTTAAAATAGGCGTTTAAGTTGCAATGTTCTCTCATTCGAGTAATTAATCGTCTGTTAGATCGGCCTACTTGATCTACAATTTGGGCATGCCTATTTATAAATAATGTTTGATGTCGACATTAACTTCAGTTTCTCTTTGATTGATATATTTTGATTATTTATTTTTGTACAAAAAAAGAAACATTGCATCAAGTAGCAAAGGAAACTCATCAACTATACCAGTCTCGACCTTATTGGGAACTCTTCAGATACTGACGAGAATTTTCGTGGATGAAGCTAAAACCAGAGGACCTTTTATTCGTAGTTTTATACGATATAAACTTCACCAACCGTTTTGCATACTACAAAAATTTTGAAGACATATACCAACTTATGCTTCTAGTTAGCCTTTCTTTGAGTGGTACCTATTTTGAATCTCTTACAGCATGAAATTCTAATTGGTCAATCAACAACTCTTATTATTTAACATATACTATGTCATTTGTGGAAGCTATTTTGATGTAATGTCTAATTACAGGATTTTTATTATCTACATGTTGTCAACAGAAACTAAACCGTGCAAAAGTTGGTAAAGGAAAATCATCCAGTACACAGATATCGTCATAATTAAATCTCCACAAGTGCTTTCGGGAATTCGGATGTTGCCAGCGCAAACTTAGACTCTACAAAAATTCCAAATAGGTTCCAACTGACGAATATATTAACCAAAAACATAGGATGATATATGATTTCAAACTGCGTGTATTACGCCACGCGATTGCTACAGTGGATACAGTCCCAATATCTAAAGATAATGTGATCCGGTTTGAGTCTCGTCCGAGGCAATTTTTAGACAGGAATTAAAAAGTTCGCAATCAAGACGAAACTGATCTGTTAAGTGAATTGCCTTTGCTAAATGTTGCAATTTTTAGTTTGTACTAATAAAATATATAAATACATTTTGCGAGTTAAAAATTAGCACCAATGGCATTGCATCTAAGCTGCCGCGCAAAACAAATAAACTGTCGTCAGTCACACTGGTTGACGCGTTTCAACCGCCTAAGATCATCATCAGAGCACGGCCCAAACTGCAAAACAAGAGTCAGACCAAAATCAATGTACACTTTAAGGAATATCAGTTATGCATCTCTCGCAATTTCTATACAGTTACGGTATTAAAATAATTCATATAATTTAAAAAATTAAACAAACACTGATGGCGAAGTTAAAGCATGACATTGTGAAACATCATGTAGCGAACAATCAATTAACCAGAATATTCTCTTTCCTTACGAAGGCTCATTCTTAAACTAGTTAATGTTTGAAATTCTATTGTCGGACCATTAGTAATTTTTTTACATGTCTTAATCAACGTATTTTGTTTTACAAAGTTTTCGATCAATTAACCTGAAATGATATACTATTATAGAATTTGAATTACTTTCTCTCCCTCCCTAACCAATCATTTCAGCCTTCATTATTTCATTCCACATGATATGAATAAAGTATTAAGTCTGGGGCATGGAAAGAATATATTAAAATCCCGTCACTGAATTGTTACTTTGATGAAAAATATGTATGCCGTTATAAGGTAATGAATACTTAACAGCTATATATATTTCTAATTAGGAAGAAAAAACATTAATAACAAAGTGGATAATGGCCATTTATTTCGAGATTACTAAACTTCGCTCTACAATCTTTCATTTATATACATTCTGGGTTTTCATTTGATTATGTGGGTGGCAACAAATCTGATTCGGTTTTACTTTTATTTCTTGTTTTGGATGATTGGTAAGTGTGTTTGTGTTTGTGTCTGTGTGTGCTTGTTTGTATGTAAAGGTCATTCTCGCAGTATGAGAAAGTGATGTCTGAGATCTGGTCATTATTTTAGCGATGGATTGAGAGTTAACCAACTGTTGGCATTGTTCTCTGTTACGTGTAAGATTGCTATTTTTCCGAGTGTGGTCTTTCGTTTCGCTATTTTGCACAAGTTTGTTTTCTTCACTTGGTAACAGCACAAGTGCGGATTGCAGTGTTGAACGCTCATATTGTTTGGAAATTTCTGTCACCGTATGTGCATCTGTTTTTTTCCTTTTCCGTATGTTGCCAATCCGATTGAATGTTTGTTGAGTCTAGTCGAGGGCGTGTTCGATCTTGCCTGGATACTATTAAATTTTTGTCGAATTTTGTTATTCTTGGCCAGTCAATAAGAATCTCATGCTGATGAAACCTTTGAATATTAAGTCCAGGTGTTTGTTGTTTTTATATAAAGGGCTTCATAAATAAATAATAATTTTTCTGATTTTGCTTAATGTAGAATTGAGAAATTTTTCAAATTGACTGGGTGCCCCATTTCCAATATATGCCCGGAAATAGCTGGTTTTCCTGACAGTGCCAAGCCTTTGTTAATCAATTTCTGTGGTAAATATTGCTGGATTCTGTTTATCAATTACTTCTTCGTACGTCCGATATATGTGCTACCGCACATACATGAGAATTTGTAGACAATGATTTGGAGAGAATTGAAATTGATCTTTGGCATCCAGCCTCATGATTCTCTGTGTACTAAATGTGATATTAACTTTAACACTGGGGAAATTCTCATTAGTTATTCTATTCAGCCGCTGTGCAATAATTACGGTTGGTACATCGCCTCTAAATGGTAAGTTTAGGAAAATCTGCTTGATGGTATCCTCTCTAGTGCGAATCTACCGTGATTTGATGTTGAAATCAATGAAACGCTTGTTCATTATAAATTTTTTTGCGGTAATCCAGTTCTTCCTCGATCTTGTGTTCAGAGCAGATCTTCCTGATTCTCTTTGTTAGGTTGTTGACTAAGTTTCTTTTGCGGGATTTCGGCACAGTGCAGTTCTAGTGAATGTATTGTCCGGTGAAAGTGGATTTTCTATCTATGGCCAGTGTCAAATCCCCATTTTCTTCTCTAGTGAGTTTAATGTCAAGTAAAAGAAAACAATTGTCTTTCTCTATCTCGAGAGTGAATTTGTTGTCTGAATCGGATCCATTTGCTTATTTGAGGATTTCGGAAGAGTCTGCTGCTTCTGGGATGAACAACAATATATCATCTACATACATTTTGTAGATTGCCACTGGTCAATTATACATTTAGGCTCGTTTTTTCAAGATGATACATGTATACATCTGCCTGGCGGAATGCAATGCAGCTTCCCATAGCTACACCATTGATCTGACAGTAGTATATCCCTTCAAATATAAAATGCACGTTTTTTGTACATTATAATATGAGGTCTTTAATGTTATTGGTGTCTATAGGGAAATTATAAAACTCAGTTTTAATAAGGTCACACAAGACCTCCGTTGTCTTATCCAGTGGTATGTTTGTAAATAAGGATGAGAGGCCAAGCGAGACCATTTTATTCTGTAGAATTTTGTTCCCCTTCAGTTCATCTGCTAGCTCGAAAGAGTCCTTGATGGTGTTTGCGTTTATGATGTTTCGTATTGGTTGAAGTATTTTGCAGAGAAATTTAACTGGTTTATGTTGCGGGGCGTTGATCATTGACATAATGGGTTGCATCGAGGAAGCTCCTGAGGCTGTCACGGCTTTATGAGATTTTGGTTTGCCGTACAATTCTGCGGTGTTTGTTTTGACGGGGTTTGCCTTTTGTATGTCCTCTATGTGTTTTGATCTGATATCGGAATCGGCCATCGATGACAAGACGTGTTTTTCCATCTTTTATCTGAACTGCATTAATTCCTGATTTGATATTTGTTGAATCATCTTTCTGTTTGATGTGTTGTTTGAATTTAGATTGATAATTTATAATATCGTTCATGGACTTTCTATAAGCGTTAGCTTCAAGTATAACAACTCCTGATTCTTTGTCGGGTGTGACAAGTCGTATGGATTTGTCTAATTGTAGTTTTCGGAGTTAGTTTATTTGCATTTTTGTGATGATTTGGCAGCCTTTGAATTCCTTCTTGTATTGTTCTAGTGCGCTAACTATCTCAGCTTTCAGTCCTTGTCCATTGAATGATTGTAGGGCGGTTTTTTCGTTAAGTCATTGTAGAAATTTTCCGTTCCAGCCTGAATGTCAATAATGTCACGGTCACTTAGGTTTCTCATGGTTATGCCGAATTTTTCTCCTAAGGAGATTAATTCTTTCTGGTGTTTTGACAAGATCACTTTTGAATAATTGTGAATAAATGCGTCTGGGTTTGTAGGATTTATGTGCGGTAGCACATATATCGGACGTACGAAGAAGCAATTGATAAACAGAATCCAGCAACATTTGCCACAGAAATTGATTAACAAAGGATTGGTACCGACAGGAAAATCAGCTATTTCCGATTATATATTGGAAACGGGGCACCCAGTCAATTTGACCAAATTCTCTATTCTACGTAAAGCAAAACCAGAAAAATTATTATTTATTTATGAAGTCCTTTATATAAAACAACAAACACCTGGCCTAAATATTAAGAAGTTTCATCAACATGACATTCTATTCGACTGGCCAAGAATAACAAAATTCAACAACAATTTACTAGTATCCAGGCAAGACCGAACACGCCCTTGCCTAGACTCAACAAATATTCAATCGGATTAGCAAAAAACTTAATAGGAAAAAACAGGTGCACATACGGTGACAAAAATTTCCAAACAAAATGAGCGTTCAACACTGCAATTTTCAATTGTGCTGTTACCAAGTGAAGAAAAAAATATCGCAAAATGGTGGAACGAAAGACTACATTTGGAAAAATAACAATCGTACATGTAACAACGAACAATGCGAACAGATGGCTAACTCTCAGATCTCAGACATCACTTTGCAATACAGCGAGAATAACCTTTACATGCAAGCAGGCACACACACAGATACAAACGCAAACACAGAATGTATATAAATGATAGTAGAGCGAAGTTTAGTAATCTTGAAATAAATGGCCAATATTTACTTTGCCACAAGTTGTGCTTTACTCCTGTGCGTATTGTGTCAGCCCTGAAGATGAGACTGGAAATGAGGTCTCGAAATATCGGGAAAAGAACAATGGAAAATCTTGTTCCAACGTCATTTTCAGTGAATCAGCTGATGGAAGGCTAAAAAAAGAACGGAAAAGTGAGAGCCCATCAATCAAAGCCAATAAGCAGAGCACTTGAAAATGATCAAAATTCAAGATTTTACCGACCTGAGTGCTATGAATTGTCCGCAGAAGAAAATGCGGTCAAATCCACAACAAGAAGGACATCACTGTGCAAGAGAGTTTATCATTATCTACTTTGTTATTTATGTTTTTTCTTCCTAATTATGAATATACTGTGTATATATTCGATGGCAATGATATGAATATATATATATATATATATATATATATATATATATATATATATATATATATATATATATATATATATCGCAAAAATATGCCACGTGCACCTGTATAATAATACTTCAGCAGCTATTATTAGATTCACTGATCATAATGTTTAAATGGAGTGGTTCACGCTAAATTTCAAATTTGCATTATTTACATGTACCTCAACATGATTTATTTATATATATATATATATATATATATATATATATATATATATATATATATATACTGACATTTTTTCATCTCAAGCTCACAACATTGATCTAAATAATATATTGCAAAGTGGGCTACACTGTAGGAGGTTTTGCGAGGGAGCTGTCTATTTCGTAAATTTGTCCTATTCCTACTTCTACATTTTCATGGTGTTTCTTATTCCTACCCGATCCATGATCAGTCCCTGACCTTTTGCCGAAGGGTGAAGTAAGAAAACTCACACATGTTATCAGAAATTTATTGAATATTATGTTGCAATGCATGACTCACTTCACAGTTAATCCAAAAAGTCCGGGCTCTAGACAGTAGCAAGATAATATATAGTCAACACAATTAAATGTCTTATGCACAAGCAATCACTAGAAACACAGTCGGCTGAATCGTGATGAACTTATGTAAATGATTGAAAAGGTACGATGATATAAATCCAGACTGATTAGCAATTTAGTTTTAAGTCTCTCATGATGGATGAGAAGAAATACATTAAATATTGGCACTGATAATTGATGGATAAAAATCGAGTAAAAACAGTCTTAAGGAAACATCACAAATAATTTTTCCACTGTTTGCTAGGTTTTAAATGTTTGATTTTTATTTATGCATTGAACTATAGAGTTTTGGGAAAGTGATTGAGAAACACATGAAATTCTGATGATTATAATCATGTCGGATCGGTTAGTAGTTGTGTAGAATGTGGTTAATGCACATTAAGTAAATAAAGCCATTGTTTGTACACAGAGGTATAAAAATCCACCGCATGTTACCTGCGTATTGCGCGCGGGTGTCTATATTTCTTAAACAAAACCCTATTAATTACAATTAAATTTGCAGTTCAAGAAATCTCAATTAAAACTGCTTGAAACCAACAGAGATTGTTGCTAAAATCACAGTTAAGAGAACTATTGTGTAAAAACAGAGCTAGACTATTTGACCTTAAGAAGAACTATATTCCTTAAAATTGACCATCGCGGAACCGCGTGTTACAACACTTTACCTATTACGCCAATCAAGTACTAGCACATTGAGATATTGGATCTTATGGAGTTTCTTATAACTCATGCTATAGGTTTTCGTTAAATAGCATGAAAATATTCCGTGGATATAGGCACATTTTAAACGAAATTTGATCCTACATATCCAGGCCTTCGGAAGGGACAAACGGAACGTAGTATAAAACTTGTTAAGATTGACATATATCTCTAAAGAATCTTTCTTTATTTCCGAAAAATATTTTGCTATGCACATCTAAACCAACTGTGAACGCTCAAATGGCTACATTAAAACTTAAGCATAACTTTAATTCAACTGCAGTTTATCGTTAAATTGAAGCTCTCTTTCCAGTACAAAAATGCAAATTTCTTTTTTAACATATTTCTTCAAATTATCGTTTTGATTTGAAATCGTTTGGAAAATGTATACTACAAAAACTTTTAATGGTATTTTAAACTAATGTAGATTATAACCAAATTGAGTGAAAAACTTTCTATTCATTCTTGAAAATGAGAAAGAAACGTAATAAAATATTTAGTTAATAAATTGAAATACAAATCCCGACTGAATTTCGTATTTACTTTAATCAAGTTTGAAAACATGAGATAAATAACATTTCTGTTTTTACCATTCCTATAAAACTTAATTAATATTTCATTATGAAAGGCATTTTGGAGTAAAAAATGTTGAGAATGACTGTTATTCTCAATTGGAATGAAATTCAGTCTAACCTCCACATAACAGGGTTGGTACAATTTGCAGACTTGGTACATAATATACATAGTGAGTTCACTTTTAAGTCACATTACTAATGAATTTATATGTTGTTAGCTATACGAATAGGTGTTTAAAAATACAGATAGGAAATTGCACTGTCCAATTGTTCTATATTTATTTACCAAGTACAAAGTGGTTAAGCGGAGAAAAGTGCGCTCCTACTAATGAGTCGCCTGTAAGTAATAAACATATGAGTGCACAAGATAACACTCTTATCATGTGGAATTCGTTATAACATTGTAGTCATTTTATAATCGTAATTAGTTACTAGTTTCTGAATGCCTGATACACAATCGAATATACGTTTGAGTCTATAACTATTTTGTATTTAATTGAATGATGCCATGAATACTGCGAAAAGTGAAACTGAGTGCATGGATTTGCTGTAGTAGCAGATGTTCAGACATAGTTTTAAATCTCAATTTTCGTGAAATTTAGCATACTTTTATATCCATTGTTTTGAAACCATGTACTGACTAGGCAAACATAATTCTGGTACCATATACCTTTTCGGTACCATGATGTTTATATCGGGTATGGATACAATGGTCATAGTGTTGATACTGTTTACAGACTTGGTATATATATTATTTTTAGTGAGTTGGCTTTGAGGTCGCATTGTCGAAGACTTTATATGAAGTTAGTTTCACTACAGCAGGTTTACACATTCGTATATGAAACGGTACTATTCTATTGTCCCACATTCCTCACCCAAATATATTGTGGATATAGGTCGGAATACCGACTCCTTCTAATGATTCGCCAATAAGCACGAAATAAATTTACACGAGATTATACGTTCCGTTCATGCTGACTTTGGTTTATCATTCTGGTCTTATATGAAATAATTTGTTACTAGGTGCGCAACACCTAATAAACAACGGCATATATATTTGAGTCTAGAACTATTATATATTTAATAGAATGATGTCAGGATTACCACGAATGTTAATAACTGATGTCGAACGAGGCCAAGGATTTAGGCTTTTCTAAAGTAGAGGGTAATTAGAATGATAGTTATTCCCAATATTTTATGACATTTAGCCAATCTCGAAACTGATTATGTTATTAAACTTCACAACATTCATATACGGCATGTTTAGTAAGTTGGCTTTGAAGTAACATTAAAAGAGGTTGATATGAAGTTATTCTTACTACTGCTTTAACACAGACACGTTTAGTAGATCGCACCGTCCAAAAATGCCGTATTTCTTGATCAAATATCAAATGAACTTAAGGCGCGCTGTTGGCTCCTACTGATGAGTCGCCATAATGAATTTTAAATGCCATTCTATTCCTAGTTGGAAACGTGTGTTACTATGTATGCTATACATAATATATCGGTACGTATTTATTAGATCTTAGCAATCAAGTGTATGCAGATAAATTTTGTAAATTGACAAAACCTCCGTCAGTCAAACGTACAAACGTTATCGAGTATTAATAAACGAAGATTGATGCGGCAAAGTGGCTTAGTGGCTCGAGCACTAGATTCCGAAGCAGACGTGCCCAGGTTTGAGCCCTGTCCGCGGCAAATTCTGGCAGTACATGATGAGTTCCCAATAAGGACGAAACCGGTCTACTGGATGAATTTTCTTTTCTACAATATACAATTCTTAGTTTATACTGAAAAATGTATGTACTTAATGGATAAGTTGTTTTTATTAATTTCGCAACCTTGATTATAGAAATGGTTATCCAGTGTGATCGGCTAAACGTGTAATTACAGTTTATTTTTAAGTCATCACATAAATTTAATTATTTGCTTAAACTGAAAAAGTGGCTTCTATTTTCGTAGCATTTTTTAGCATTAAACCTGAGCAGGACAATTAATTGTTTTCAAAGAATAGCACAGATGGATTTTTAGAGTAACAATTAATTTTGTTTAAAACCTTCGATTTCGTAACAGACCTAACATATGAGCTAATTTGAATTTTATAAGGGGATATTTTTCAACACCCTACATTTGTATAAAGCGAATCATTTGTTTCTTTTGCTAACATTTCACATGAATGAATTTCTGTTGACAAGTTGTTCTCTGGATTTTACGCGGAGGACGCAGTACAATTAGACGAATTCTGTCATACGTATGCAAGCAACGTACAAACAGAAAACAAAGAGGAAAACAAGGTGAAACGCCAGGCCGTTCTGCTTGACAAGCTGGGTCGACTTGCCGATTTGCTCTGGGCGCGTAGTCGACTGATTGAGGTTGCCTGGGAGAGCGAGATTCTGTCTAAAATCTATTTGCGCACGGCCGCTCAGCTTGGATTCGAAGAGTGTCACCTTTTTATGAGACCCATCCAATTTGAGGCGGCCAAGTTTAAAGAGAGTGCTAATGAAGCTCGGCCACCAGCCTATATTAGCGCTGTACAAGACGACGACACGATGGTTGATAAGTAGGCTTGTTATCCATAATTGCATTTACTATTCGCTGTTTTACCTTACAGAAGACATAAGTCTAAAGCACTAACCAGGCAATCGTGAACTGCAAATGTGGCACAACCTATTATTGGAATAACATTTAGCAAGTGAAAATGCACATCAATCAAAATTTTGAAGAAAGGCATATTTTTTATTTGACTACTCTTATATACATTTGCAATATGCGCTGATAATAGAAGTTTAAGATTGAAATGCGTCATTCTGTATGACTTAGGGTGGTTTACCTTTGCAAAACGACTGTTTAAAATATTATATTTTTGTTTATTTGAAGGCCACATGTCTAATACTAATCAATCTTGACGTAATAGTAGCCTTTAATTTGTTTAGATAATATAAACGCCCCGGCTGCAAGTAAATGCCGTGCGACGTTACAAAGAAGGTTAAGAGCCGTTGAGACTGAGATGCAATTACTGTTGGTGGCCCTTATTAGGATTGGAATTGCGTCCTCCGGCAAATGCCGAGAAAGTAAGTTAGTGTATTAGTGTCTAGAAGTACTCCTAGAAACTTGAGGCCGGCTTTGGTTGACTGGCTGGTGTTTCTTCGTTGTGGCGTCGAAACCAGAGGGTGAGTTTCTGTGCGAAGTCACTGAATTGTCTTGTTGAAGATATGCGGCAACACCGTGGTTGCTGGCACACATAGAGGTCCAATAAATAGATTCTCGATCCCTATGACTAGTTGAGCAGCAACAAGATTGGCGTGATTATAAATCCCAGTGATTAGGTGACACAGCGTAAACGATGTTAGTCCAGAAGTCAGCGCAAGTAGATAGTCAATATGACGTGAGACAGCAAGCACACGTAATGCAAGGCAGAATATGTCAAACGTGCCAATGACAAACATGGTACATGCACCATGCTCATATAGCTTTGAAAACGAAAGCTCGAACGCCATTAGTTAACGGCAAATTTTGTTTGTTTTAATTTGTGCCACGTAAATAAAATTTGAATTTCATTTAGGCTATATGTCAGTAAATTGTTCTTGAGCCGCTACAATAATATTGTATTTTTAAGTGTTCATAATGTACATAAACTTTCAAAATACTTTACATTATTAAGATTTGACAATGAGTAGCGTATGATAAATTAAATAAGAAAGGAAAGTCTTTTGGTCCACTTTGTTCACATTTCCTCTTTAACAACATTACAATTTTGAGCACACCAATTAATTTGACGACAGAATTCAATTTGTCATATGTTTATCGCTATGCTGATTGGCTAAAATTTTTAACCAATCTATTTTCAAAGGCAGTATTAGTTAGATTCCATCGGATGGTTGCCGAAGCAGACGTGCCCAGGTTCGAGCTGTTTCCGTAGCATATTCTAGACAGTACTTGAAGAGTTCCCAATAAGCACGAAACTGGTCTATTGTATGAATTTACATTTCTAACTTGCACAATGATTACTTTATATTGACAAATGTATGTATATAATGGGACTGGTGCTACAATCAAGATCGCAACCTTGATCGGAAGAATTTGATTAGCGATCGTTTTGCACCCTTCAAGATTGTCGACGTATATCGAATAATTTTCGTTGGCTTTTCCAATATTGATTAACATATATTTTATGACCTAGAAGTTAAAACGATTTGTTGCTTTAGCTAGGTAAAACAAAGATATTTTGCGATTTATATGCACATTAGTTGTTTAGAAAAATAATATACATATATGGTTGGCTTCTCCTGCACAGAATCATTTATTCGGGGAATGGTCATATTTATAAATATCGCTACAAAACTCTCAACATTTAATTTTATATTAACTTGACTTGGTCAAGAAATAACTTACAGTTTTAATAACACTATACCGCATAAAAAGAAAATTGGTTCAAATAGATTATAGTGGTTGAAATTACTACATAATTAATTTTTAACTTTTGCCATATTTTAAAAATATATTGCGCTCAAATTTATTTTTCATAATTTAATTTAGGTATTTTCCGTCCGCATTGCCCCTTTCAATACATGAACTTGATGAGACACACGTGGGAAAGTTTTCGTTTAGAGGAAAGCTAAACGTGCAAGAGGTAGGCATATATTTATGACATTTTTACCCGAACAAGCATTGTCCTGTATGTAGGCCTATAGAATGTAGATAGAATATCTTGGAAGAGCATTGGGCAATAATCGAATAGAAAATGTAGGTTAAACGATTCTAATTTTACCATAATTTCCAATTGCTGTTTCTATTTTCTCTAACCCTACATCTGTTAATATAGTTTACAGAATTACTAGTTAGCTCAGAATATCCTTATACAAAGCCCATGTTGTATATATTTATTGAGCACCTTCATAGTACAAGCTGTAATTTCAGCGAAAACTAACAACAATCAACTGATTGAGACTTGATGTCTAAGTAACTAGTTCGTAACACACCGTGACAACCATAACTTTATGTAAAGAAAGGTACCTTCAAATGTCGATATGGCGCAAAACATTTAGCAAACTGTATCCGCATAAAATTTATTCCATACGCGTGACACGTGGATTTGGAAATGTGTTGTGCAGCTGTATAATATATCGATGCTCGTTTGATTCCTTTCTGTGGTAATTCTCGCAACGAGTGAGAACTGGCAAAATTATAAAGAAACCATGGTCAAGTAGATTATTTGCATTATTTAATTCATGCAGTGGATATGTTGAAAAGCACTGCAGCAAATGAGCCCTGGTTCGAGCTCCGGCTGTGGTAATTCTGGACAGTTCTTGCTGAGTGCTCAAAATGAACCAATTATCTTGACGATCGACTTCGCTGCCCAATGATTTTGTTAATTTATTCCAACAAGAAAATCCTTTTCAACAATCCTATCAGACAAACTCTATATATACGTTTATATATATATATATATATATATATATATATATATATATACACATATATATATATATCTAGATAGCCCAATTTTGTTAAAATAGTTTCAATGCATGGATTCATTAAATATTGAATAAGATATAATAATGAATGCGCGATTCTTTTTAGACGAAATTCCCAAAGCCCAGTTATTTGTTTGTTTTACCAAAATTTTCAAATGCAAATTTGTTTCTCTGATTTTTTTCTCGTATTTCTTATAATAAATATATAGAAAATGCTATATTTATGTGGCTTTCCAGTTGCCAACGGTTAGAAAGTAGCAACATGTTGACTTGTTTTAGTTTAAGGCAATTAAACCTTGGCAAAAACATCCAAATTGGGAGTTGTATTTGACCTAGTTTGGCATATAATTTCCACAGAAATACTTAAGATGTTTTAATTGACAGATGAATTACCTTTAGTTGAAAAACATCTACTCTAAAAGTGCAATTAGATAATTACCGATACATGCCGAAATTGCTGTTCAATTTGCACAAAACAGAGTATGTAGAATACACAATGCAATTTCATAGCCAGATGATACTGGCATTGCTATTTATAAAAAATGGTAGCGATTGTTGGCAAACACCACTGGTTGCGTGACAACCGTTATTATATTAATAGGGGCATGTGATTCGAGCGCAGCGGCAGTCCATTGGTTGGCATCGACACATCGCACCAAACTGACCATATCTATCCATTTCGAAGTAGTTTATTTTTCCCACACAGCGTGACTAATCAGGATGATGTTTTAGAGGGTAGTATTGTGGATAAATTCTCATGAATAGCACACAATTATCCCACAACGCATGATCAGAATGAGTTCACTTTTTGTATCTATTGTGTTACTCGTTTTCATACTGTTGCTATATTTGCATGCCAAAGACACGAGAAACTGATATATAATTTGTTGTTAAAGTTTAATTATTTTTTTCCAATAGATTTTGGATTCCAGCGGATTGGATAATATTCTCACCTGCATAAAAGTGCAGACAATGCATAAGAATGCCTTAATAGCTGCCGTAATGTTGGCGTTCAATTCGAGGTTATCTTCTCATGAACAACTTCCACAAAGCACAAAGTAGGTTTTCAAATTATTTCTGCCACCAGCCATACATTAACCGCGTCTTTGGATTTACTTACATAGTTTAAATCAAATGATTCGGGTTTACACAAAATATGCATCTGATTATTATATCCAGATTGAGCCTGCTTTGAGAATATCTTCCATTATTTCTAATAAGCATTTGTACGCGGACGGACCGGTAATTGCACATTATGTGGCTTCGATGACGATTACTTTAGTAAACCTTTCATGCCCTCTGCTGCGGTTATAATATATTATTTTTTGAATACATGTTCAAGCGAAAACCGAAACCTTTTCAGGGTACAACTATATTATTATCTCTTCTGTTTTAAATTTTGACAAATTTTAAAGGCACTTTTATCACAAATTACTGGCATTAGGATATCATTAATAAATAACACATTTTGTAAACCATTTTTCAAATTTCAAACCATTGTTTTTAGAATGATTTTAAGCCTTAATATTTATCAAGTACGAAATTTTATAAAATTCAAACTAACATATATCATTCTTTAATTCAAGTTTGCAAGCTTAATGTAAGTACCAATCCCATTGTGTTTTACCAGTCGAAGAGCAGCGAAACTACTGTCAGTTACACAAACGTAACAGAGAGATAAATAAAGTTTGGATTAGGCATTGAAGAATGTTAGTGAATTTTAAGATTCATAGATAGAGGTCTGATGAAATCAGTGTCACTTTAACTAATTGAAAATTTAAACTTTCTTAAATACTAAATAATGAAAATCAGCTGTAAATAGTTAATCATAATTCTAATACAGCTATTGGGATTGACAAATAACCAAAAATGAGACAAATATTGAGGCCGTTAATACAGGAACTTTCCGCTCACTCTAAAAAGCGGTTAAGATTGAATTAGACATAACCACAATTGTGTTAAATTTGCAAATAGGATAAAAACAAGCCAAATTATAAAGTAAACAAGCTAAGACAAGAGTTAATAGAAAACTATGTGATATGGTTTTAAAGAAGACAAAGGAGGAACTACAGTTCTGATGAATCAATCTGATTATAATAATGATAAGATGTATCAACAACTAGATAATTTACAGGTATACACTAAAATATGTAAAGTCCCTACTGATAGGTTGCAAGTAGCAATGTTATTATTGTTCATTAACATCATTGCTAAGTGTGAATTAAATCAAGCACATGGTAGCACTATCATCCGATGATATACATTTGCGCTCGCTGTTTATGGTTTAGTACAGTTGCGTGAACCAGGGAATTGTTTGAGAATTATTGTTAAAGTACAACATTCCCCAAAATATAAAATGTCCAAGTTTCTATATCGCAAAATAAAGAAATTTTATACTTCTTCCATGACCATTGATTAATTTATACCATTTGGTTGAGATTGTCGATACATGTGAATTAAATGAAAACTAGAGATTGGCGAGTTTAGATGTGATGTTAATGTACACGAATATGCCAGCACCCAAATGACAGGACTATTTTCAGCGTATCCAGGTTTATCACCTGGTAAAATTATAAAAAAGCATAATGATGATGAGACATGTTATGAAGATGATGCACACACACGTATTCTACCTATTTGATTTTAGAAAGGAATTTAATGCGCAAGTTAAATATGTTTTAAATTGAATTTACAGTTCCAATAGAAAATAACTTCATGCATTACGTGCAGTAAAACCCTTTAGATATGAAACGCCCAAAATTCAAAACTCTACATTCGATTCATGTATGACATATTATTTATGTGGAATCCTGTGGAGGATAAACTGATAACTTACTTAAACTTAGTCCATCAAGTGAGTGAACTGAAATTTGCTGGTACCTACTCAAGTATCTATCTCAAGTAACTAAAAATCAATGTAAATTATAAGCCTGAGTCTAACAGATACAAAACATAGGGAGACAGGATTAGGTAGACTACGATAAATATTCGGTGATAATGGGTACCCTTCAAAGTTAAGAGAACCAAATATGACGAATGCCATAATATAAATTTGATCATAACTTAAAATGTGTGAAATCGGATAGGGCAAAGGAGGATCGGAGTGTCACAGTAATAAAGGACTTTTAGCTAAGTAGAAAAATAAGGGCAAGATTTCAAAAGAAAACCTTAAAATATGCACTAAATTTATCGACCAAAAGGAGAATACTGAATCGTTAGACAAATCATGAATCTATAAAATTCCATGTAAGAACTGTAAGCTCATGTATGTGAAAGAAATTATAAATCCAATTATGTCTGCAATCGCGAAATTTATTCTTAAAGCCTTGCTCGTACGTTCCCCAGATATTGCTTTAGCTCTATTCAGCATATGCAATAGCAACAATGAATAGGAGTTTATAAAGCGCATTGAACTTTCTAATTGCTGTACGATTAATGCTTGGAAAAAATTCATGCACGGCCATAGAGCCTGAGCTTGAAGTGTTGCACATAAGACAATGTAATTTACCATAACTCAAAATTTCCCCTGTTGAATTTGTTGATTGTTTTCTTCATAAAAAAATTATAAATAAGTTTATTCTTGGGTACACGAAGAGAATATGAATAATAAATACGTTTTGTATCATGCATTATTGTTATTTTTGCACATACAGATATCATTATGGAATTTGCCCACAATTAGAATCTCTTAATTTAAAGGCATTTTGATGCACAAACCCCATTTGCGAGTATTAGAGTATACACGGAAACCTTAATTATTCTGGTATAAAGAAACAAAACTTTCCATGCATTCGACAACTCTTCATTTGTTCAAATATTTCTTGAATGTTTGCTCAGTGCGAGCTTCATATATTGCTTCTCCGCTATTTGCGTTCACGGGTTTTCGCCTTGTACTATTACTCACGAAAATATCTGATTGTTCCCCATTTCCAAGTACGCATCGAGTTTGTCTTCTTATTGGCTCGGTGCGGATTTGTTCTTGTCTTCCGAAGGCTTCAACATCGTCCCTTCATTTGTTGCTCCGAAAAAGACTGTTAAGAAGTTCAACTTTTGTTAAATTGAAGCTGTGTTTGGCTGAATTCTGAACATGTAGAATGTAAAAATACTTTTCTCGTTGGTCTTTGTCATTATAGTTCAGCTTGCTAAATACTGGAATTGCTAAAAATATTTAATTAAACCAAGGTTGCGAGCTTGATATAAACACAAATCCCATTATATATACATTTTTCAGAATCAATGTAGAAAAGGCAATTCATCCAGTAGAATGGTTTCGTCCTTATTGGGAACTGTTCTGTCCAGGATCTTCCTGTGGACAGTACTTGAAGAGTTCCCAATAAGGACGAAACCAGTCTACTGAATGAATTGCCTTGATTTAATTAATTGTTACAACCATCCACGCAATTAGTAAATGTTTAAATGCTAGAAATATTATTATTTGTTTATAAGTGTCTTTATTATTTTAATCGTTTTCGGAGGACGTAGTATAGATACTAATTATAATATTTATCCAGTCAAACACCACCAAATTTTCGCTAATCGTGCGCACGCGTTTTGACCTTATATTGTCATCAACAAACTGACTTATACAGGTAAAAATGCCTAGCTAAAATTTGAAATTATTATCCAAACCCACTTTGCCAAAAACTTCATAATTACCTTTATAATTTTTCTTTATACAAAGACAATCGAATAAAGTACTTGCGCCTGAAAAACGACAGAAATCTTTTGACGAAGTAAATAGCACTTTGTGGTCTGACAGTGTCGCTATTGAAGATAAACAGGTTTGTTAAAACATTAAATAAATAATAACAATCTTTTAATCATTTAATTTAATATTGCATTGGCTTGTTGAATCATTTTAACCTGTTGCGAAGTTAATTATAAATTTTCAAACGAAGCTAGTAGTAAAAAGATAGTGTTATTGCGTTAATAATTAATGAAAAAGGCAAACAGCCAATTTGGAATGTTGATGACAATTCAAAAGAAAATACTACCGAAAAAATTTTTCTTCCGCAAAAGTCTACTGAGGAAGACTTTATAAACACGTTGTAAATCAAGTTAACCATTAAAAAGCTATGTTAAAATGAAGTTGTAGATACAACGAACAAATTATTTCCCAATAATAGCTTAAACAGCGATAGACTTGAACGACACATCTCACTTATTCGAGGCTATATTAGGCAAGTGGAAATGCCTATAGTGTTGTTAGATCGTTCATAATGAACAGTTTCATGTACCTTAAATATTTGACAGCATTTGTCAGATCCGCATCTGCCTAATTTTCCGGACTTAACAATTTTCGTTTATTTGCTTTTGGCAAGCGTTATAGGCTACCCTGTAAAATATTTTGATGCTTTTCAACCTATGGCCTCGTGGCTTTTAGTTAGGAAACGGCGTTGGCTTTTCATGTTGGGTTGTCTGTAATCGCCGCAACTGAAGGAAGTCGTGTGAATGATAAACGTTTTAATCGAATAAAAACCACGTATTCACTGCTAGATACAATTTATTTCAAGTTTCGCCACTTCGTTAAGCGAAATATGGCAATTAATAAACAAGATAACGTACTGTGAAACAGGTATGCGGGAGTATGTCGACAGGTAAGGTTTCAGAAAAGAGGAAAAGCACTTATGTAACAAACTGCGTTTGTAAATATATCTACTAACAAAAATTTTCATCTCGCCCTACTGTTACAATGAAGATTTTTTATTCCTATGTATCAATGCTGTAGCAAAACCTCTATTCTAAGAATTAGAGCTTCGTTCAGACTTTTAAAATCTCTGTTTATTTTTTCTATTCGTATAGGATATAGAACTGATTAAGATCCATAAACTAACAAACAAATTATCTGTCGAATTATACCACATCTTATGCAATTTTTAAAAAGGTGGAACCATGAATATAACCACTTCTACATAAAATGGACGAATACACATTTTTTAAATATCGCTTATATTCTTTATTATATATAATCTATTCATGATTACAAAGTAGGCTTAGTTACGTTATCGGCTTCATAAGCATATTACTGATTTATTCAGGTATTTATTACACGTGAAATTCATTTGTTTAATGGAAGGCTAGATTATAAAATCGCTTACTAAATGAGCTGAATTTGAGCAGTAGTACTTGAGATAAAGCAAGAAGTTGAGTGACTCTTTCCATACATATTCAAAAATAAATAGAGCATTTTTAATGAAATCGTAGATTTTTATTGGCTTACAATTATGACTATCTTTGGATTATTGAAAAAAATCAGTTAATTAAGGGTCGAAGCTAGATCATCAGATATTTTTTTTATTAATGGCGTCAAATTTGTTCTGCAACTAACTGGCAATATGTACGAAATATTATCGAAATAAAGTCGCGTAATATAAACAGTGCATTAGTGAAATTTATTAATAATCTATTTTCTTAAACTTTATTGACATCAACAAATAAATGGCGTATTCCGCAAAGTTTTTACAAACATAATCGGTTAAAAAACATCAAAGTTTTTGCCCGTGCAATTCATTTGCGTTAAATTTGTTGTTATGAATACCTAAATTCAGATGCTCCCTGATATCTTGATTAATCCGGTCGGCGATACGTTTTGATTAAGCATCACAGGCAAGATTGACCAAAATATCATAAATTCATGTAACTTGCAACTAATAAATTGAAAATATATGAACATTTATCGTCATTCGCTGCACTTTATAAACACAGTCCGGCCTTTATGTCGATATTCAAATTAGTTTCAAAATGTTGCTTTAAACGCCTATTTCAGCGAAAATTTAGAGATTCGTTAAACATTACTCTTATGCATTATGCTAAATATACAAAGTTAAATTTAAACGAGTTTGCAGATTCGTTTTACCACAAATTCTGCGTTGATTCAAGACCGATTAACAGGCCACAACCATTTTGGCAATAACTGAGGAGTGCGAAATATTAAGTTTATGCCAACAAAATGTGTGTCATGCCATTATTATTCAAATTAATAACATTTTCAGAGAAGATATGTTATTTGCAATATGGTAAAGAATAGAGGATATTAAGTTGGAATTTTAGACAAAAAGCATTTACCAAGGGCTCCTCTCAAGAAAAAACTGACGAAAAATTCGGTTACTATATAACTAGAAATTGCAATTTATTAGCGGCTTCGGTGTTAAAGAAATTTAATTGCAATACTCCCAACGAAATGCATTTTATTTCAGTTCTCAGTTGCAGAAATTCTAGGAACTAGCATAAAACTGAAGTAGATGACAAGTTTCATTAGCCCCCATGTGGTATGTTTGGTTTAATTTGGCAATGTATATATAAAACCTTTCTTTCCCAACTTAGTTTAACGTTTATAAGCATGAAATTTTTAAAAACGAAATTGGCCTTTGAAAATTTGTAAAAGGTTGCAGTCAGATCGTGAATTTTTATATAATGATTAGGAGATAGCAAAGGGAGACAACCGTATGAAATAATGAAAAGCTTTACTTGAGTCAGAATACTCACGGAATAAAACACTTTTTCACAAGTGTAGGAATACACTCCCAATTTGACACTGCTCTAAATTGAACATTTGATTGTGCCTCTTTAACATAGTTTGTATAAAGTGCACCAACTTACATCACAAAGTGATTTAAAGTCAAATTTTATGTACCAAAAGATAATCAAGACCACAATTATTTTTAAATTTGTTTTGTTTTAATAGATCAGGCTTAGGTCATAGATATTTTTTAACATAAGTGCCGTTTGTTTACGGGATTAAATGGATACCGTTAAATCAAGCAACAAGATTGTTAACGATATTAAATGCATGGTTTATGATTGAATTTTGTCATAATAATATTATTATGCTCTATTAGCGTAGATCATATCATTTGAATACATAGGTTTAAAGAGAAAATGTGGTCAGTATGCAATATGTTAAAGTAATTCGTGTAAACCACATATTCTTAACATTTTTGTGTATTAGTCTTGTTTAATTTTACTATTTCAATGCAGCCATGGATTTAAGTAGCCTTAGCCATATTTTGTACTGGGAAAGAATTTAAATGGTAACTTCCGGTGTACAGAAATATGCGGGTTATTCACTTGTTGTGCAATTGCTTAAATCCTTTTACCTAAATTGGTTAAACCTTTGAATTATGCAGTTTCATAACCATTCTGCTAGACATTGGTCTGGGCAATCGATTTTGAGACTAACTTAAAATTAATACGAACAATAAAATTAAGAATAAATTAAAGCATTATACCACTCTCATTACCACTAATATTTTAAAACGCAATTAAAATAATTAAATAAGCAAAAAAATTAATTTTATCCCATTTTTGTATAAGACAACTTTTATAATATGGGTCGAACGCAATGTCAATTGACGGTCACTAATGACAGTACATGTAGGATTGACAACTAAATATACCTACTCGGCAACCATAGTGTTGCTACTATGTACCGACCAGACAACCATAGTGTTGGAACTATTTATAGACTCGATATATGTCATATATAGTGAGTTTACTATAAATTCGCTTTTTCGAATGGTGGCTTAGTGGATAGAGCACCAGATTTCGAAGCAGACGTGGCCAGGTTAAAACCCTGTCTGCGGCGAATTCTGGGCAGTACGTAATGAGTTCCCAATAATGGCAAAACCGGTCTACTGGATGAATTTCCGTTGCCACACTATACAGTACTTAGTTTATACTGACAAATGTATGTAAATAATGGGTCAATTGTTTATTTCATGATCGCTACTTTGATTAAAAGTAATTGTTATTACCGCCCGCGCAACCAATGTTCGTTTGAAACCAACGAAAATATTTAGCTGAAGCTGTAACTAAGAGACTAAAGCACTAATGACTAATACGTAGAAAATTATTATTCGTAGACAAATTAATATTACTAACTTTAGCAATCACAATGAAAGTACGAATTGCTGCAACATATCGTTAAACTGGATGAATAGCTAAAAGGGCATAGTCAATAGTTGAGTTGAGAAAGAAGCAGCAATTCCTTTTTCAGAACCATATAGAAATAATTAAGTGACGATACATTTCATTGATATATGTGCAGAAATAGTCGAAGTAAAAATATGTGAAAACTAATTAGAACACAGCATTATTAAAACATAAAAAATCAAGAATAGTCTACAATTAGAATATATATTTATTAATTTTGGCAGTCTTCGTAAATATAAACGAATTATTCGTCTAAAATTATATCATTATCAAAGATCAATATAATAGCATGATTTAAGGACGTGTTTAACTTTTGTTTGTGTCACCTAAACAGTGTTCTAATGGTGTGAACAAATCATCTTCCAGACTATATATTTCGCTTTATTAAGCAAGCCATAACCAGAAAATCGTTCGGTGAAGTACACTAAACTCAGGTTTTGTTTTAAACGCACGCGATTAGTACAAAACGCGATTGGAACGCGCATCCCAAAAAATACTTTAATTTTAAGGGTTCGATTTTCGTCTGATCTTGCTTAATGACGAATGCTCTAAGAGATCACGACTTTTATCTACTTCAAAACTACTCAATATACAAAAGGAAAAATACCAACACACCTTTTTAGAGTATACACGATTTTTTTAAATTGTTTTGTCACTTTGCACTATCAGTTTCGCGACGATCTGATTGATTCCCATTGCCAAGTATGCATCAAGGTCGTCTTCGTGGTAGCTGAGTGTTGATTCGTCCTTTTCCTACGAAGACTTCAACATCGTTCATACTAACCACCGGTAAAGAGGTACGATCTAATCTTCGTTTCCAGTGGTTATAACGAATGATGTTGAAGCCGTCGGAGGAAAAAGGGCGAATCAGCACCAAGCCACTACGAAAACTAACTCGATGCGTACTTGGAAATGGGGATCAATCGGGTCTTTGCGAAACTCAGAGTGCAAATCTACTACCCATGAAAGAAAACAGTGAATACTCGCATTGCGCAATCATTCCAGAAATATCTGACTTAATACCCTGCTAGACACACATTTGGCCACAATATTTTGTAACACTTCGGTTAAAGTGTTGAACACAGAAAAAGTAGCGCGCGACTGGTTCGAATCATAGCTAGAATCCTGTCGTTTGTAAGGTGTTCTTCTATACGTACAAATCATTGATCTAATAATATTCTTTGAAGGATTCTTGCGCTAAAAATCGGTGATCTATTTCTGTAAGCAAAGAATACCCTAGCGATAAAATAATTTTATGAATACCAATACAGTTTTTAAAATAATATTTCAATCAAACTTTTTCAAGATCTGCGCATGTTTATTTTAACAGAATAGCAATATTACCACCAATAGATTTCGAAGTGAATAAATGATAATTCTTTAATTACTTTCTTTATGTTCGAGTTACATTACTGTCTGTGTAAATTATATTTGCTGAATTGTTAACCTTTAAGTGTCTCATTGCACTAAATTAGTTACCAACACACAATCTACACATAAAATACCTGGTAGACGTAAAACGTGTACCGTATACAAGGAAAAATGCCTTTAATAAGAGGTTAATACTTCATCTGTTCATGGGAATAAAAATCGTTTCCATTATTTGGACAAGACCATTAGATTTGAAAAAGCAAAATTAGCTTAAAAACAAAAAGAATTATCATGTCCTACAACAAGTTGTAACGTCCAATTTTCCCACATTCCCCATCCAAATATACTGTGGATATAGGACGTAGTACCGGTTCCTACAGACGATTCGCCAAATAGCACGAAAAGAATGTGCTCATGTGATTATACGTTCCATTCGTGCTGCATTTGGTTTTTCCTTCTCGTAATATTCGAACTAATTTGTTACTTGGTGCGCAACACCTAACAAACAATTTTAATTAATGAACAGAATTATCATAATTGTAACTGCCTTGTACATAAAATTAGTAAAATGATGAACTTACAATTTAATAAACTAAAAACAATGATTATATAAACTAGAGATTAATAAATAAAATTTTGTTGATGCCACGCTTATTGTCTAAGATTTATCATAAAGCAAACAAAGAAACTTGGTATACGAAGTCTGGAAAAATAAATAGGGAATGAAGTACTGGAATTTATTTCCTATATTAAGTGAAACACATTACTTAGCAAAGGTAATTAGAAAAGAATCGAAGTAGTAGAAAAGAGATTCTCTTTAGACAGTAATTTATACGTGGCAACCATCTTAAAAAACTTTATTGAAATAAACTGTTATAGTATTACTCAATTTTAAAATGCGTATCTTTCAATGCATGTGATGAAGCTTTTCATGTTCATTATGTAATGTTAGTATGCATGTAATTTGATACATGTATTCACAAGCGGAATAAAAATTGGGCAACTACAGTTTAATTTTTTAACTGATCTTTACAGGACAGTGATGCACGTCTCATCTCAGCGGAATTATGCATTTCAGAATTTATAATCATAACGGAGCTGTTGACAGACAAAATTTGAATGTAAATAAATAGTTATACCAATTATCATTTAAACACAACTAGTTTAAAGTGGTTGTTTTTACGCCATGCGACACGAAATAACACAAGATTAAAATAGGAGTCCGGTAGGACTGATGTAAAAATCCTTTTCTTAAATGGAGTTTGGTGTTTAAATACTAATTTATTCACCTGAGGTACACGAACGTAAAAATAGTAGATTTGCACATGTCTTTCAGATCGATACAAACAGAGCTAGACAAAACAGCAATGCCTCCGCATTTTCCAATGCCGCGTTTTGCGTACGCGGGTAATAGCTTTGCACGGACAGTTTCACAAAGATCCGATTGATCACAATTTTTTTTCGCAATAATTGATTGCGCGGGAGGTGGTAAAAATTCTTTAAATCAAGTTTTCGAGCTTGAAGTAAACACCAATCCCATTGTATATAACCAGTCTTTGAACAACATAACAAAACTTCCGCCAGCCGCAACGCACTGACGCGTTTCGACCTTCCATGATCATCATCATAGTACGACGGCAAACTGACTAACGAGGATCAAAC
Organism: Eudiplozoon nipponicum; assembly: GCA_029291075.1. Taxonomy (NCBI): domain Eukaryota; kingdom Metazoa; phylum Platyhelminthes; class Monogenea; order Mazocraeidea; family Diplozoidae; genus Eudiplozoon; species Eudiplozoon nipponicum. The sequence continues at coordinate 49,378 of JAQBSW010001459.1, read as the reverse complement.
CGCATTGAATATATGGAAATCAAATTTAGATATGCGATTCTCACCTCTAGCAGTCTCGCATACATTGAACTTGACTGGAAATGTTGGTTTGTCAATTTATATGCAGTCACGAGCATTGAAGAATTGGTACCACCACCCGCGCAATCAATTATTGTTTAAATTGTATTGCCTATATATGTATATGTGGCGATAGCTGTAAACAGTTAATGTTCGTGACTGCATAGAAATTGTGCAGCCAACATTTCCAGTCAAGTTCAATGTATGCGAGACTGCTAGAGGTGAGAGTCGCATATCTAAATTTGATTTTCATATATATTCAATGCGGTTTGATCCTCGATAGTCAGTTTGCCGTCGTACTCTGATGATGATCATGGAAGGTCGAAACGCGTCAGTGCGTTGCAGCTGGCGGTAGTTTTGTTATGTTGTTCGATGACTGGCTAAATACAATGGGATTGGTGTTTACTTTAAGCTCGCAAAATTGATTTAAAGAATTTCTTATTTCGTCTTGTCTTCGATCGGGCTGAGTTTGTATTCGTCACAATGTAAATGCGTTTCTATCCCATCTTTTGCATTGGGACGAATACAACTCAGCCCGATCGAAGACAAACGAAATTAGAAATTGTGATCAATCGGATCTTTGTGAAACTGTCCGTGCAAATCTACTACCTGCGTACGCGAAACGCGGCACTGGAAAATATGAAGCTGGTACTCCGCAATCAAATTTAAAAAAATACTTCCGCATAACAAGAACTTTTATCGCAATGCATAGGTCGTAACAGTACACTAGGCTGTGGGAAGCCATTTTGTTCAACATATCCACAATTTTCTTTCATGCGTGATTGTGTCCTTAATCATCCTTTCACTTCGAAGGCATCCACAAAATTCGTATTAAACACTGGAAATGATTTTCGATCTAATTTTGGTTGTCTGACTACTTTCCGGTACCTCGGTTCCAGTACTATCGTCAGGAATCTATTAACGCACAGTACACGGCTTACCCATCAGATTTAAGAAAATGTTTTTCTTCGTCTAAAACTATTCCTTTTGCAAAATTACGCTTTGCAATAGATTTATGTTAGATTACATGGGTTAAGTTTATTTTTACAAACCGCTTCGCTAACTGGATAAAATTTAATAAATGCATTCAAAATAAGTTAAAAATAAATATAATTCATTCATTGTTGTATGAACGAAGTAACTCCATAAACTTTGACAAGCATCGAAATCATAACGCGAATTTGTTGTAAAATTCTTGCAGTGCATGTGCTTTCAAAAATTCAAATTTTGATTCTTATTTGTTGTTATGAATTTTAGTTGATATGTGCTAAAAGTGGCTTAATATGTACATTTAATTAAAGAATAATTGTTTGCTGAATTTTCTGCTTGAATAATTCTTTTTACAGAAACAGCACAGCGTCAATTTATCCAGTAATAGTGAAATGACCAGAAATTCTGACAATACGTTAACTGAGATTACGTCATCGGATCAAGATAAGAAACAGCCGCACAGGAGAGATTTATTGGAAAACAAAAAAATGGCGATTAAGTCTTCTATGCATCATCGGCAGACGGAGAATCTTGTGGAGTCTTTTATGTCAATTCAACTAGAAAAGGTTATTATGCGTTACCACTTATTTATGATTGATGCTAGTTTCTTAAGCTTCAGTTAAAACTTTAAATATCTGTACATCCTTGGTTGGAAAAAAGTTACACTGAATATGTGTGTCTATGAAATAATTCATGTTTCTTTGATTCGACAAAGAGCATGAATAATCAGATTTTTTTAGCATTAATGAAGTTGACTGCATTTGTTTTTACAAAGAGATAATAAATCCCCTGGCATCGGACAGATGAATTTATCTGCATTAATTATACTTTATGTAAGCTCCCCAGAATTTATTTCTTGATTAGCTGAGGTAAAATGCTTAAATCTTTATTACATATTTAAAATTGTATATTATTCAATGGCAACTGCTAGAAATGACCTCGCCAAACTAACATTGCCCACTGTAATCTTATGTTTAGGCATAGCGAAATGATTTCCACGACAATATTTTCTTATAAAGAAAAAAGTTTGATCTTTGTAAATTTTCATAGAATTTCTGTTCATTATTTAGCCTTTTTAAATTTTTCCCTTTATTAAATGCTACAAATGTTTCAATTATTATAAAATACTTCTAATGAATCAGTGCAAAGTACTCCTTAGAAGAACATCACTCAAAGATCTACACCACCAGTTAACACACACTGTATGTGGCATAGCAGGCTCCCGTAGAAATAATCACTGGCTCTCTGTAAAATCTATGGAGATACTCAAAATAAGGCGCCAAATTCCACCTGGCTCGACTCATAATAATACCCGTCGCAATATAAGACGCCAACTTAAGCGCAGTCTAAAAGGCGATCTCGAAAACTTTTGGAGCAGAAAGGCTGAAGAAATGGAAGTAGCTTTCGCGTCAGGTAACAGTCGCTGTTTGTTCCAACTTATACGCACAACAGGTTCGAGAAAGTTAAAAGTTAGCGAAACTATAAATGATAGTAACAACGAATTAATAACCGATAAAATAAGTCGTCTTGACAGGTGGACTGAACACTTTAGAGATCAATTTTCTTGACCACCCTCGTCAGTTCCGCTTCCCGAAAGCATGTCTGCATCAACAGTGTGGAATGTTAGTCCCGAAGAACCATCCGAGTTAGAAGTACGCGATGCAATCCTATCTCTTAAGCGCCGCAAAGCCGCCGGCCCCGATGATCTGCTTCCGGGATTGTTTAAGGATGGTGGCGATATAATTTCAGGAGCGTTGACCAAACTTTTTCATACTATATGGAATGAGGAAACCGTACCACTTGACTGGAATGAGTCGACCATCATTCCCATCTTCAAAAAAGGCAATCGTAATTCGGGCGATAACCATCGTGGTATAAGTTTGACTCCGGTCGTATCAAGGTTATTTGCTTCGATTATCCTACGTCGTCTTAGCGCTTCACGTGAATCACAAACAAGAGAAGAACAGGCCGGATTCCGCGCAGGACGAGGTTGTATAGATAATATTTTTACGTTAAGGCAAGTTCTCGAACAGAGACATTTATATCACCGTCCCACAATAGTCGTCTTTCTAGACTTCAAGGGTGCATTTGATTCGGTGGATCGCAATGTTTTATTCCATATCTTGTCGAAAAGCGGTGTGCACACTAAATTTGTTAATATTATACGAGCTCTCTACTCAAATACTTCTGGTCTCGTTAAGGTTTACAACGAATTAACGCATAACTTTACAACCAGCAGTGGTGTTCGTCAAGGTTGTCCACTTTCCCCATTTTTGTTTAATTTTGTAATCGATGCTATTATGAACAACACTCTCTCACACATTCAGGACGCTGGAGTTGAAGTTCTCCCGGGAGATAAACTAGTCTATCTTGACTATGCGGACGATATCGTACTATTATTCGACAATCAGCATGCTGCCCAGACCGCCTTAAATAGATTAGCAAACGTTGTTCCGTCTTTCGGTATGAAATTCGCACCCTCTAAATGTAAGATACTGTTACAGGATCACCCACCACTCACTCCAACGTTGCGACTGCAGAATGAAGATCTTGACATAGTCGACAGGTTTACATATCTTGGGAGCTCTATCAATAACGTAGGCAATATGTCCGACGAGGTGAGAATACGGATCGCGAAAGCTAGAGTAGCTCTCTCGAACCTTCGTCATTTATGGAGAAACGCGAATATTTCACTTTGCCTTAAAAGTCGTGTTTACAATGCATCTGTACGCGCAATCTTACTATACGCTAGTGAATCTTGGCCTCTTAGAGTTGATGATCTGAGACGCTTACAGGCATTCGATCATCGTTGTTTGAGAAGTATAGCACATGTTGGTTACCAACAACGAATAACTAACGTTGACATCCGTAGACGTATTTTTGGATCTGACAATAAGTGCTCGTCTTTAGAAAAGCAAATAAGGCTCCATCAACTTCGTTGGCTCGGTCATGTTTTGCGTATGCCCTCATTCCGATTGCCCAATAGAGCTCTGTTCTCTCATCCAGCACCAAATTGGCGTAATAAACAAGGTGGGCAGATTTTGACATGGCAGAAACAATTAAAGTTACTTACATCCAAATTGGGTAGTATAGGATCCACTCGTCTGCCGGGATGGGGTCCTCGTGCACATCACAGTTCTTGGTTAGAAACCCTTAGCGATATGGCAGCGAATCGAGCTCAGTGGCGAACTTGTTGCAGATGCATAGTAGAATCATCTTCGTAACTTTCTTTTCTTAGTAGGGAAAAGTTAGCTGCGAGGTTCGGTTTGTTTATGACGTGATACGGTGAAATCCGCAAGGAAGCTGTGTTGCTGATGTCGCCTTGCCCGAAGGCTAACTTGTCGATAATGGTGTTGTGGAGAGGTTTAGTTTGCCTCATTTCTGTGAGTTATCCTGATAAATTTACTCATAGTAGCAAGGTTTTCCTTCTCTCTCTACCCCTCTCCCTCTCTCGTAAATCTCAATAATAATTTATCTAAATTCACTTATATACTTTTTTTCACTCCTTATGGTTATATGGCAGTGAAACATTAGTCACTTGACTTTTGTATGGCTGGAAATGATGATGATGGGTCTAAATTAGAATTCCTTCAAACTTAATTAATTTCAAATTTTTGTGTTATTGTAAACAATAATACCAAATTCTGGCAGTCCGTGAAGAGTTCCCAATAAAGATGAAACCGGTATAAGGGATAACTTGCCATTTCTATATTATAAAATGCTTAGTTTATATTGAAAGATGTATGTCTATATTAAAAAAATCATAGCTTGCGCGGGTGGTGGTAAGAATTCTTTGAATCAGGTTATCGAGCGTGAAGTAAACACCAATCCAATTTTATTTAACCAGTTGTCGCACAAAAGCAACCGATGATAATTTTTGCTATGATGTTCGACGACTAATTCAATACAACGGGATTGATTCTTACTTCAATGTCGAAAATCTGATTGAAAGAAGTGTATGTATATATTTGGACTGTTTTCTACATCAAAATCGCAATATTAGTATGAATAATTATAACCACTACACGCGCAACCTAGGAGATTGTACTGTCCTATTATCCCACATTCTTGAACAAAATATATGGTGGTTAAAGGGCGTAATACCGGCTCCTACTGATGAGTCGCCAGTAAGCACGAAACGAATGTGCATGAGATTATACTTTCCGTTCATGCTGCCTTTGGTTTATCCTTCTGGTCACAATTGAACTAATTTGTTACTAGGTTCGCAACACCTAATACATACATGCATATATATTAGATCTCCGAAAAAAACGGTATTTAACAGCAATATATTGGATTGAATGATGTCATGCTTACTGCGAAATGTGAAAACTGATATCGATCAAGGCCAGGGTGTATGAATTTACTGGAGTAACAGGTGTACATAAATTGTTGTAATTCTCAATTTCGGTGAACTATAGCATAAATTTATATCAATTATATTGGTTCCATGTTCCGACTCGGAAACCATAGTGTTATTACCAAGTACCTTTTCGGTACAATAATGTTGGTATCGGTTACTAACACAATAGCAATAGTGTTAGTATCCTTTACAGACTCGGTATATATATTATATAGTGTGAGTTAGCGTTGAAGTCGCATTGTCGTTGACTATACGATGTTAGCTTCACTATTGCAGGTTTACACATTCATCTAGGAGATTGTACCGTCCTATTATTCCACATTCTTCTACCAAATATATGGTGGTTAAAGGGCGTAATACCGGCTCCTACTGATGAGTCGCCAGTAAGCACGAAACGAATGTGCATGAGATTATACTTTCCGTTCATGCTGCCTTTGGTTTATCCTTCTGGTCACAACTGAACAAATTTGTTACTAGGTTCGCAACACCTAACACATACTTGCATATATATTAGGTCTTCGCAACAAACAGTATTTAACTGTTGTATATTGAATTGAATGATGTCATGCTTACCGCGAAATGTGATAACTGATATCGATCAAGGCCAGGGTGTATGGATTTACTGGAGTAACAGGTGTTCAGAAATTGTTGTAATTCTCAATTTCGGTGAAATATAGCATAAATTTATATCAATCATATTCGTACCATGTTCCCACTCGGAAACCATAGTGTTAGTACCAAGTACCTTTTCGGTACAATAATGTTGGTATCGGTTACTAACACCATAGCCATAGTGTTAGTATCCTTTACAGACTCGGTATATATATATTATAGTGTGAGTTAGCGTTGAAGTCGCATTGCCGTAGACTATACGATGTTAGAATATTGAAATCACTATTGCAGGTTTACAGATTCGTCTAGGAGATTGTACCGTCCTATTATCCCACATTCTTGACCAAAATATATGGTGTTTAAAGGTGTAATACCGGCTCCTACTGATGAGTCGTCATTAAGCACGTCAAAAATGTGCAAGAGATTATATTTTCCCTTCATGCTGTTTTTAGTTTATTCTTCTGGTCACAACTGAACTAATTTGTTACTAATTTCGCAACACCTAATACATACTTGCATATATATTAGTCCTCCGCAACAAATAGTATTTAACGCGCAACCTATGTTTGTTTACCTATTGTTAACTTGTATGCGTGAAAATTTCAGCGAATTCTATATACATTTCAAACACACACACACACACACACACATATATATATATATATATATATATATATATATATATATATATATATATATATATATGAATACTATGTAGCCCCTTTAAGTGCGTGTACAGACTTAAAATAAAATTAAAAAAAAGACGGCTTTATTTTCTGTGTAGCTGCATTATGACTACTCATGATGTATCAGAGTTCTTAATCTAATGCAAAAAATGGCGTTGCAAATCGAAGCCTACAAAATGTCATTTTTCTGTTCAAGTCGATATGTAGTTAAAAAACCGTACACTCGATTTCCATTCGTATTTGACGAATTACATTTACTTGCGTAACACATACATGAAGTCAGATTATTTATAAATCCCAATAACCGTAACAACCTATCACCGCTATCGGGTACATTTGACTACGGAGCATAGATACTGGAGATAAAGGAACAATATTTACTTAACTGATTGTTGGTTGTGCGGCCACTGATATAAATTATTCAAATCAAGTTTGCGATTTTGATGTAAACAAGAATCGCAGTGTATTTACATTTGTATATGTAAACCATGCGTCGTATTATGTATAAAATGTAAACCATTTGGCAAACCGGTTTGTCCCCATTTGAAACTTTGGAGTCACAGACTCGGAAGCAGACGTGCCCAGTTAGGAGCTCTGCACAGTACTAATAGAATTCTAAATACCGAATAAACCGGTATTCTTGATAAGTTTTCATTATACAAGACTTATTTTATACTGAAAAATTTGCATATATAAGCATACTGCGACTTGCATTCATATCAAGATCGCAATATAGATTTAAATAACAATATTTATTTAGTTTAATCTTCCGATTTGACGTAAATTATTTTTCATATATCCATTATTTTTATTTGTTTTCATTATTTTATTTCCTGTAAAAAATTGAATAATTCCGTGCAAAATATTCCAAAACGTATTTATGTACAAAAGTTCAATTTTTGCCAACGTTGACATTTTATTCTTTAAATCAAGTTTGCGAGCTTGAAGTAAACACCAATACCATTATAATTAACCAGTCGCCTATTAACATAACTTAACTATCGCTAGTCGCACGCATTGACGCGTTTCTAAGTTCCTTGATCATCATCAGAGTCCGACAGAAAACTGACTAGCAAGGATTAAACTGCATTACATATATATATATATATATATATATATATATATATATATATGGAAAGCAAAGTTGAGAGCTGCGTATATAATTTTTTCTATATTCTCGCTAGTCTGCTTAACGTCGTGCTCTAAAGATGAATTTGGAAGGGCGATATGCGTCAATGCATGCGATTGGTGGTAGTTTTGCTATTTTATTCGATGACTGGTTAAATAAAATAGGATTGGTGTTTACTTCAATCTCGGAAACTTGCATTAAAGCGTTATTGCCACCACACGCGCAATAAATTTTGTTTAGTTGACATTTTATTTTGGTGCTGATTTTAATACACATTCACATAGTGTTCAAGCTCAGAAGCGCATTTTATACTTTAATGAAAATATTAAAACAGAAAAGAAAAAGACTTCAATTAAATTATTTTCGCTGTCATCAACAGATGTTGACCAAGTTATTAAGATATTTCAAAAAAGTACATATGACATCATTTTTCCGATTAAAGTTATTCTTTTTTAAACTAATTGTATATATAATTTTTTTCTTATTAAACATACTTTAGAAGCATCGCATGATTATAATTTTTCATAATCAATAAATTTTGTTGGCTTGTATATCTTTCTGATATATAACACATAATATTCTAAATGAAAACGTTATGCACTAGAAAAGGCATTTATTATATTATTAAAATATCTGTACCTACAAAATTTTCTACTTTAACAATACATATCATTCTGAGGAAAGCGTTTCTGAGTTTAAAAATTTATACTTCAGATACCCAGCAGAGACAGGATGCTGAATCAGTTTGTGAAACAAATGCAAGTCGGTGGAATGATGTCATCAAAAAGTGTCTCTGAAAACGAAAAGACAAAGCGGTTAGCCTAGATAATATATTAAAAGAAGGAACATTTTGAAAAAAATAAATATTATAAAATTTTCGAACTTAGAAAATAAATTTATTTTTACTGTTATTCAATTTTTGGTATTTTCAAGTTCTTAAACATACATATGCTTATCTCCATGACATTACTCGAACTATTTACCTTTATATGTATCTATTTATCTATCTATCATTCTTTCAATAAATCAATCAGTCAATCTATTTATCTATCTCTCTGTTTCTCTGTATGTACGTCTTTCTTCTCTGTCAATCTATCTAAATAAATATACATATCTGTATTTCTTTTTATATATGTATCTAAACATTTATCTACCTATTTATCTATATATCTTTCTTTTATACTTTCTATCAGTATCTTTATGTAACTATATATCCATCCATCTATCTATTCATCAGTTTATCTGTCTATCTCTCTATAATCTCTATATATATCTTTATCAGTATATCTCTATATATCAATCTACATACCTCCATAACTATATATATATGTTTATCTTTCTGTCTATCTATTTATTTACCTAATAAACTATTCATTACTATAGTTTTTATGTAATTATGTATGTAGCTCTTAGTCACTATATATACACATTTTTTTGACATATGACAAGTATTTGTGTGCATATTTTTTCAGTAAAAAGCACACATTGCACCATTTAACAAAAGCATTTCATCCAGTCGACTGATTTCATCTTTATTGGGAACTCTTCACTTTTTGTAGAGAATTTCCCGCGAACTGGACTCGAATCGTTGTACATTTGCTTCCGAGACTCAAATTGTGTCCACTGCGCCACTGGTGTTGCATACCACCAGAAGTCTGAAGTCATAAACGTTTTTATGTTTCTAATAAGCCTTGTCTTCAGGTGGAGCCTATTTGGAATCTCTTAAAGCATTAATTTAAAAAAAGCGACTCAAGGTCTATCCTTATGCAACATAAAAGTGCCAATTTCGTAAATAATATTGATTTGATTTTTTAAGGCTGGATTAATATTAATTTATTTTTTCATTAAATTAGACACGTTTCGTTCATATATGGAACTCTTTTGAATTAATGTACAGAATCGGCCACGTGCGTGACTCGAATCTGGGCATGTCTGATTCGGTGCCACATACGCAGTTATATATGTTTACATAACTACTTACCCAGCGTATTGAAAACCTCGTTATCTATGTATTATTGCATCAATGCAATATTAAGTTAATGACTGCTTTGTTTCATTTTGGGTTCGCTGAGAAGGATTATAGTTTTGATAATATCAAAGATTAAAAAATACTTTTTATTCGATTAAGCTATCTTGATTGTGCTGGTAATGACAAAATTTCATTAAATTAAGTTTGCGAGCTTGAAGTAAACAACACAACCATTTTATTTTACTAGTCACATAACAAAACAAAGTTGCCGTCATATACACGTAATGGCCCGTTTCGACCTTCTACGTCCATTATCAGAGCACAGCAGAAATCTGACTATCGAGGATCAAACCGTACTTCATATACAAAGTAAGCAAAGTTTGATTGGTTACTCTTACATCCAGTTGTCTTGCTTACATTGCACTTGACTGGAACTGTCGGCTATACGATACCTATGCAGTCAGGAACAAAATATTCTTGCAATTTTTGCCATATATATATATATATATAAATTATAAATGTAGACAGTCAGTTATTGCGCACATTGAATTAACAATAATAATACTATCGATAAGATATTTTTACAAATAAATAAAATTTATTATAGCCAGGCATTCTCATTTGCAGTAAATTAATATAAAAGGAATTATTATCAAGAATTGTGTACGAAGTTGCAAATAATTAAAAAAATGACCAAAATATCAATAAATAATCAGCATGAACGAAATGTACAATATTAATTACACGGACGTTTCACGCTTATTTGTGACTTATTAATAAAAGCCGGTACTACACTCTATAATCTATTATATTTTTTGTCGAAAAATATTGGACACGTTCGACTGAACAATCTATGACACGAATATATATTCACAAAATTATGGAATCGACAGAGTGATTTCAAGTTAAACTCATCATATACAATATACGCGTAGACTGAAAAAAGTACTAAAACATGATGTGCGAAGTACGATAAATTACATTAGAGTTGCGAATTAAAATCAATTTTGATCTATCAATCGACCCGCGCAATTAATGAATGTTTATTAAAATAATTTATATACAGTTGGCGAAGGCTGCAGAAACATAATACTCAAGACTAGTTAGAAATTGAGCAGCCGACATTTCTAGTCAAGTACAATATAGACTAGAGGTGCGAGACGCTAATTTTTATTTCGAATTATATGAACTGGGGTTTGATCCTCTCTAATAGTTTTGCCGTCGAGCTCTGATGATGAACACACATTATAATGCGTGTCACTGACGGTAGTTTTGGTATACTGTACGACTGCCTAAATCAAATGGAATTTGTGTTGATTTCGAGCCCGATAACTTTACATCAAGAAAAGTTAAATCACATGTACACGTGCCTTTCTTGCTAACTAGCGATTGATCAGTAGGAAACGCTAATACGTCTCAAACTCACTGGAGATTTGGTAAAGAAATGTGTGCCAGATGTACGGTACAATCTGTTATACGAAAGTGCATTCCAGCAGTATTGTAATTAGCTTCACGCGAAGTCTGCAGCAATTCGTCTTCAAAGTCAACCGTATTGATGAATCATTTATTTGCTCAGTCTCGAATAACATTGTGATAACAGCCTTAACGGTTTAAGTATGGATTATACAAAGTTAGTTGGCTTTAAGGTCGCATTATCCTTTATTTTATACGAAGTTAACACAATTAACATTTGAATACACATTCTTATTGGAGAAAATACCGTCCATGTAACACATTCCTTGACCAAATATATGGTGAACTTACTTTACTTTACTGCGGCTGACTCCTTTTGGAGGATAAGCCGGCTCCAATTTCCATGGAGTTTCTTGGGAATTTGGTACAAGTGGTGTCCCCTCACCACTCGGCTTTTTGATCGAGGACGCACCTCTAGCCTTTGCACATCCAAGCGCAGTCTGCAAGGCAGCAGTAAGTTGCATGGTGAACGTAGGCTGTTGTACCGGCTCTCACTGAGGAGTCGTAAATAAGCACGAAATGTATGTTTAAATGTGATTATACTTCGTGTTCATGCTGACTTTTCATTTCCTTCTGGTCTTATTTCATCTAGTTTTTTTGCTAGGTACGCAATACCTAACACACAATTGATTAACTATAAACTTCAGTAACGAAGGAAAATCTTTGCCAAACCGAAAAAATATTATTTTCTGATAAGTTTGATAAACTTTATTTAACGAAAGTTTTTTGTGGACCATTTGATGAATACAACATCATTTGCATTCACCAGAAACCAGATTACTAAATTTCATCATTCTTAATCAAAACCGAACACATGTTCAATTTTAAGTTTTTAAAAAAAAGTGCAGTACTTTTATTTTGTTGAGTAAATTTTAAAATTTCACATAAATTTAATCGAGTAAACAACAAACTTGACCATTTAAATGAAATATTTTTCAGCCATTTGATACAACAATTCTGCGTGGATTTCAGTAAACGCGTGCAACAAGTCTCACTCAGAGCGCAAATAATCGTTATTTATCATGCAATTGTGAATCTACTTCGACCAATGTCAACAATCTTGTAAGTTGAACGCATGACATAACTTTTATAAGCTATATTGAATTCAAGAAAATTTGAATCATTATAAAATCACGTTGACTTATATGATAGTTTAAAATAGTTCATATATTGTGGATTCAATCGCATTTCTCTTGTGCGGGTCAATTGATAGCACTATTAGGTCGGTAAAATCTTGAATTTTGATCATTTTCAGGTGCTCTGATTATTGGCTTCGATTGATGGGTTCCCACTTTTCCCTTTGTTTTTAAGCCTTCCATCAGCTGATTGTCTGAAATTGACGCTGAAACAAGATTTTCCATTGTTCTTTTCCCAAATTTTCGAAACTTCATTTCCAGTCTCATCTTCAGAGTTGACACAATACGCACAGGAGTAAGACAACACTTGTAAATTTGCCACAAATTGTGTTTTGCTCATGTGTGTATTGTGTAAACCCGGAAGATGAGACAGGAAATGAAGTCTCGAAAATTTAGGAAAAGAACAATGGAAAATCTTGTTCCAACGTCATTTTCAGACAATCGGCTGATGGAAGGCTTAAAAAAGTAGGGAGAAGTGAGAACCCATCAATCGAGGCCAATAATCAGAGCACCTGAAAATGATCAAAAGTCAAGATTTTACCGACCTAAGAGTGCTATCAATTGTCCCGCACAAGAAAAATTCGGTCAAATCCACAACAAAAAGGACAGCACTGCGTAAAGAGATTCATCATTTAGTTTATATATTCTCAACGAAAACCGTGGCGTTTTCTTTTGTAAAACATTGACGCATTTCCTGTTTTAGACATTAGATAATTCAGTATTACATATGATGTTTGTTAGTCTTACCTAAATTTTACTCTACAGATTAAAGATGGGTATAAATTTATACAAGAATTTTATTGATTGAAACTTTTAAGGCAGATCCATGAAAGATCATTAATTGACAAAAAAAAGGTATACAATTGGCTGATGACACTCTCCATTTGTTATTACAACATCGAGGATTATCATAATTAAACCATTTAATTAAATCTTAAACAGCCAAACGAAAATACTAAATTTTATTGTATCATTTTTGATCAATAGATCCACACAATCTGAAAATAACAGTTTTGTTGAGATAATCACGGGCGCGGTCAAATTATATTACATTATTTAATTGTGTAAATTTACACAGTAGTTTCATTTTTAAGTAAAGCGATGCTAAATGAAGAATGTATGAAAGAAGAACATAATGAAGGCTTTACGTATATATCCACAAGAAGGAACAACATTTATTTAGACGAAGAAAAAAATAAATCAGCCGACACTTTGTTATACCGAAATCTCTAATATTGTATGACATGTTACTGGTAATTTTTTTAAATGTTATATTTAAAATAATATTTTAAAATAATAGAAAAACAGTGAGTTATCCATTGTTGGTGTACTGAATCAATATGAGTAAGCTAATAATTAGCTAATTTAACGTTCTAAAGTTTTCATTACGGTATGAACCTACACAAGGAGAAGCCAATTTTTCCATTGTTTTAAATTACTTTCTGATATTATGTGACTATGAAATTGGATATTTATTAAATGGTGTCAGATAGAACCAAACATTAAATTATTTTCTCATGCAGAAATAACAGAACAAATGTGCCAATTTTTGCTACAATTCAGTTAAATATTCTTCATTTCAGACATTTCAGAGAACCGGTTACTTTCTTTATCAATTTTTTAACATGTGCATGGTTTTGACATAATACGCTCTAGAGCTTTACAATTAAAAGAAAGAAAACCTTAAAATACTTTAACCATATAAATAAAAGTTGTAAATAAATAAAAAGAACTATTATTTAAATCATGTTTGCGAGCTTGAAGTATACACCAATCCCGTTGTATTTAATTAGTCACCGAACAAAATTACAAGACTACCGCCAGCCGCAACACACTGATGCGTTTCGACCTTCCATGATCAACATCAGAGTACGACGGCAAACTGACTATCGAGGACCAAACCGCATTGAATATATATGGAAATCAAAGTTAGATATGTGTCTATGCAGTCACGAACATAAATTGTTTGCAGCTTTCGCCACACACACACACACACACACACATATATATATATATATATATATATATATATATATACATATATAGGCAATACAATATAACAATAATTGTTTGCGCGGGTGGTGGTAACAATTCTTTAAATCAAGTTTGCGAGCTTGAAGTAAACACCAATCGCGTTGTATTTAACCAGTCGTCGAACAACATAACAAAACTACCGCCAGCCGCAACGCACTGACGCGTTTCGACCTTCCATGATTATCATCAGAGTACGACGGCAAACTGACTATTGAGGATCAAACCGCATTGAATAGAAATTGTGCAGCCGACATTTCCAGTCAAGTTTAATGTATGCGAGATTGCTAGAGGTGAGAATCGCATATCAAACTTTGGTTTCCGTATATATTCAATGCGGTTTGATTCTCGATAGTCAGTTTGCCGTCGTACTCTGATGATGATCATGGAAGGTCGAAACGCATTAGTGCGTTGCGGCTGGCAGTAGTTCTGTTATTTTGTTATAAGACTGGTTAAATACGATGGGATTGATATTTACTATAAGCTCGAAAACTTGATTTAAAGAATTGTTACCACCACCCGCGCAATCAATTATTGTTAAATTGTCTTGCTTGTATATGTATATGTGGCGAAAGCTTTAAACAGTTAATATTCGTGACTGCATAGAAATTGTGCAGCTGACATTTCCAGTCATGTTTAATGTATGGGAGACTGCTAGAGGTGAGAGCCGCATATCTCACTTTGATTTTCATATATATTCAATGCGGTTTGGTCCTCGCTAGCCAGTTTGTCGTCTCACTCTGATGAGTATCATGCATCGTCAAAACGCATCAATGTTTTGCGCTTGGCGGTAGCTTTGTTATGTTGTTCGACTACTGGTTAAATACATTGTGAATTGTGTTTAATTCAAGCTCGCAAACTTGATTTAAAGAAATCAAAAGCACAATTACCAAATTAATGATGCAAGCCAGAATTAAATAAGACGAAATTCATTAAAAAAATAATATTGCGTTTATAATTGAACATTCAAATTTGCCAACACGAAATCGATGGCTTGCGAATGATCTAAATCGCGGTCATCTGCATATTGAAGTAAATTGACGTTATATAACGGGTTTCAACAACTGTTTGTTGTAGTTACTTCGTCAAACAAAATTAGCTTATTTTAGTGAAATTATGAGATCCTATATTAAAATGTTCTTTATAAGTATTCTAGCTTACAAGTTTCAGATAAACGTGAATCTCATTGTAAATTACCAATCATTTTTCTGTCGTGCTTTGATGATTTTCATGGAAGTCTGAAGCATGTCAGTATATGTGAGTGACGGTACTTTTGCTATGATCTTCTACTGGTTAAATACAATGGGTTTGGTGGTTATATCTTGTTCTCAAACCTGGTTTCGTAAACGTTGTTCATGAATATAATTATGTTTCTCAATAATAGCGTAGAGTGTACAGATTGTGGAGTTAATCGTTCATTTTTTGTGCGTTTTCCGTCACTTTTAATGTTGTTAGTGTTGTTGTTTGAGCAGCTGTTTTTACTTTAATTTTTTACCAAACCAATGGAATGTTTTCTGAGGCTGATCTGATGAGCGATCCAGCTCGCCTGGATGCAAAAAAATGTTGTTGAGTTGTGAGATTCGTGATCAGTCGTGTAAAATTTCATTATGATGGATAATTTTAATATGTAAGACTGCTATTAATTAGTTTACATAAAGGGATTCTTAAAACTAAAATAATTTGTTGGACTTTTTTGTGTAAAATGAAGCAGTTTGCTAAATTGGCTGGATGCCCAGTTTCAAAAGTACTGCTAAGATGGTGTTTTATTCAAATAGCCACGAATAACACAAACGGATAACATATTTTCTTGCATCCAGATGAG
The DNA here is from genome assembly GCA_029291075.1 of Eudiplozoon nipponicum. Taxonomy (NCBI): domain Eukaryota; kingdom Metazoa; phylum Platyhelminthes; class Monogenea; order Mazocraeidea; family Diplozoidae; genus Eudiplozoon; species Eudiplozoon nipponicum. Next base: position 33,110 of record JAQBSW010001459.1, on the reverse strand, counting down.
CCCAAAGGTCTACTAGACCAGTGTGAACAAGCGTTCAATCGGATTATCAACATAGTAAAGTACCAAAAACTGCTCAAACTGCAATACTTTCACAATTTACAGTGATAAAAACTACACAAAAATATGTGCGCTCAATACTAAAATCAGCACAGCTTGCACTGATAACAGGAGAAACAAATAAAACTCATGAACAATGCCACACTGAAGACAAAATACGGAGAAAACTTTCCTACACGCAATTGCCAACAAAGCAAACACCTGGTCAAAATACAATGCATCCATAGAATAAAATCAAGATCTCAAGCAAAATATATTATTAGAATAATCCCCACCTGCCAACAGGCACGCAAACAGGATCTCAAATCAACCGGCAATTAACCACTAACAAGAAATAGAAGTTAAACTTAGAATCGGACTAGTTTGCAAACACATTTTGAGACGAAAACCCAGAATATACATAAATGAAAAATTTGAACCTGTATTCGAATATTCTCAAAATGTACCCGCCATTATCCACGGTAAACATACATTTTGATATTAAATGTTTTTTGACTTATATATATATATACTCAATGAATTAAAACTGTAGCTGATTAAATATGGGTTTTAAGGTATAAATATAATATTTGATTAATCGAAAAAGTTTTCTTAAAATAGACAATTTTATTTTATTGTGCATAAATTTGTAACTGTAAAATGATTCGCGGTCGCGATTTGACGCTATAATGTTTTATTTTTATTTTTGCAATTAATCTCCTGCGTAGCACACGCTTTTATCACTCTATTTAAGTGAAAGCTGTCGGGTTACACTTTTTACCTCAAGGTTCAACTATGTTTGAACGATGTTTCGTCTTAAAATAGGAGGCACACAACCTTGAAATGTGAGATTAAATTAAAGGATAACGACACAATTTAACTCATTTTTTGTTTATAAAAAGGCCGTACAAGACAGTAAAGCATTCTATCAATAACAATGGTTTCTGTTATGCTGACGATAATTCTATCGTTGCCAGAAATCGCGCGACTCAGATTTAGACTGGTGCGATTTGGTTTAGTTTCGCATTTCACCTCTTACAACACCGATACCGCATGTGGCGAACGGTTTTTCAACTATATACCAATTCATTTTCTTCACAGTCTTGATTAAATATGAAGCCTCTTGGCGATCACGTTTGCTTTTATTCTCAAACTGGCCACCGACGTTCTAGCATTATAAGACCGACAACATGTAATCTGGGAAATTGTTGTTACACTGGAGATTAATATCGGTGTCTCATTTCATGCACATTGCAGGTAAAAATTAAACATTGCATAAGACATACTATGCAACTCATTGCCTAGACTGGTTTCGTCCATATAAAGCCCACATCTGTAGTTCTTCAAACATATCGTTCCATTGAAATTTTAGTCAACACATTCTCTGGGAGCATAGTATGCATCTAATAATAACAGGTCATAAATGACTGGTTGGAGCTTCAGATTGAAATTAATTCACAAATTGTTTTACCAGGAGGACTGTTTGACCAAAAATGTATGTTTAATTAGCATACAAGTGAAAACTATTTTCAGTGCGCCGCATAGAGGATGAATGCCGAGATTGAGCCAAATATCTCAGGTTCAAATTTTGAGCGCGAAAATTCTGGCATCTACTGTAATGTTTGCAATGAGGATGAATCCGAAGTTCAGATACAATCTATCGGTACCTAACACATTTACCATGCTCAGAGATCGTACTTTAATGGAGAACTGAATTAAAAGATCGCAAATAAAATTGGTCCAATAGATTGAAAGATAGCACGTTCATTTTTTACAAGTATATAGATATAAAAGAAACATGTTGCGCGACAGTGAAAGGATCATTTACCTGATTTTCGGATTGCGTACCGAAATATTTGAATCCACTGTCATCCGAAAATCAGGTAAAAGTATATAGATGGTTCGATGCGTAGAGCAGAAAATTCATGCAGCAATGTGATTGCATTGAATTAAAAGTCGCGTTAAATTTTGCAGTATACTTTTTTTGCAGTAATATGTTTTCATCATTAATATCTAGCTGAATATATTCTGAGTTTAGGACTTCATACATGAACGAGTTAAAAAGAAATGAGTCACCGTTAAATGCCAGCGTAAAAAGATTAATCCTTCTATTTATTCTGGTTTTGGTGTTTCCCATGTTCTAAGCAAACTAATCTTTTGGCCTGTACGCCATACCTAAAGTGGTAATGCAATTAAATAATTGCCTTTTTTATGATATTTTCCCTACCCGACCACTACTAATTCACAATTTTGTCTGCATATATTCGATGGTGCCGAAGGGTAAATGAATCATTAATAGCTCTCAAACTGATTTACCTTTAATTTGCATAGTGAATTCATAAATTTGCGGAAATTATGTCTGTACATTAATTTGAATCAAAATAATTTATTACCTTCTGCTCATATATTAGAATACGCCTCAACTAATGCGACATTAAACAACTTCTTGAAAGAATTTATTAATTGCGAACCTGGATTAATTGAAATTACCTGATCTGCATTTTGACTAACGCAGCTTTCATTGTTCCAGTAGTTTTCTTTTGATAAAATATTTCGGCCTGACTTACAGAAGCCTTCATCAGTTGCATGTCACGAAACAAATGAAGCAAGCGCGTTATTTTCTCTAGCCATAATATTTATTTCGTTAGAAATTCGCGTTTCACAAGTGTGTGTGTGTGTGCATTTTCATAACTGTTGTTTTCATCTAACTAATTTAGACCAGAGCGGCTGAATAATAATTTATCCATTGCATGCGCTAACTATTCGTTTTACACACTCAATTTAAATGACGTAACTGAGATGGCCCCCACTTTCAGGTTGGGGGAGACCCATAATTCAGAAACACTCGTCATAAAAACATTATGAAGTCTCAAGTTAACAGATATAAAGCATAGGAAGTTAGAATTAGATTGACTACGCGATATATTCAAGACTAGTGGTTACCCTCCTCATTTAATAGATTCAACAATGAGGGACGTGGAGAAGAAATTTAATCCTAGTTTGAGGTACATAAAAGCGGATATGAAGAAGGAGGAGCGGAAGGTCATGGTATTACCGGATTCTATATTAAGTAGGAAAGTGAAATCATTAGCTTTAAAATACAATATAAGGACGGTTTTAAAGCAGCTCCTTACACTTGGCACTATACTCCCTAACCAAAAAGAAAAGATTGAACCCTTAGACACATCAGGAGTGTATGAGATCCCATGCAATGATTGTAGTCTCAAGTATATTGGCGAGACCATGCGCCCAATAAAAGTAAGAACAGGTGAGCATAAGACTGCGTGTAAGTATGGACATATTGCTAAATCAGATCTTGCTCGTCATGTAGTGGAGACTGGGCATACTATCAACTGGGAGGTATGCAAACGCATAGCAATATGTAGTCGTAATAGGGTGACGAGATTGATTAGGGAATCTATAGAAATTAAATCTAGAGATAATATTATGAATGAAACAGCTGTCGAAAAATCTTTAGGTCCGTTTTGGAATACTGCATTAGATAATGAAAGGAAAAGGCGATTGCATGAATTCGTAACTGAAGCTAGCTCCAGTAAAAGATTATGAACATCAGATTAAGATTGACTAATTAGTGGGCTTATTGTTCAAGAAATGAATAATCAATTATTATGAATATAGTCTTCAAAATTTCATCTGTAACTATTCGTTTGATTTTAAAATAAGTATTGATTTCAACCCTAATTTTCTGTTTTGCACCCCCACCCTACCTATTGAAATTATTTTAATAATACAATATTTATAAGTAATAGTTTGTCTGACTCGTGCAAAGGGGAAATTAATGTCTATTTGCTGCAGGTTCATTTAGATGTACGTACATGTGTATCAAAAATAATTTAACCAAATTTTTTAGTTATGCATACACATACACATGCATATGTGTGGCGTGCGCCTATTTAATAGTATGCCAATAACTGTTATTAAATTGTCTATCTTGAGTACAACCTAGTGGTTTGAATTGTAATTTAACATGTGCATTGGTCTTTCGGACTTCGAGTTTTATCACTCATGGCATGTTTTTATGACGAGTGTTTCTAAATTATGGATCTCCCCCCACCTGAAAGTGGGGGCCATCTCAGTTACGTCATTTACATTGAATGTGTAAAACGAATAGTTATCGCATGCAATTGATAAATTATTATTCAGCCACTCTGGTCTGAATTAGTTAGATGAAAACAACAGTTATGAAAATGCACACACACAAACATGTGACAGGCGAATATCTAATGAATGATCATTCTGAAGTATAAATATTATGGCTAGAGTAAATAACGCGCTTGCTTCATTTGTTTCGTGGAACGCAACTGATGAAGGCCTACGGTAAGTCAGGCCGAAATATTTTATCAAAAGAAAACTACTGGAACAATGAAAGCTGCGTTAGTCAAAATGCAGATCAGGTAATTAAACAACTTCGTTGCTTTATTTCCGCGTTGTCTGGTTAGATAATTCAAATAAATATTTCTTCTGTGTATTTTATATTTTTATTTCGCTTGTTACTGTCGCCAGTTGTGAAAATGTTGCATAATAAGCAATTGGCTGAACAGACTAATGTTCTGCATACAGCCTCATTTCGCAAGCATCACATGTGGACGAAGAAGGGATAATTTAGTAGTTAATAGATTTTTAATTATGTCAACGCAGATGTAGTCGTACTCGTTATTTCAATTGCCATCGAATTTGAAGCCTAAGCATGAAATGTTCTATAAATTTCGAAAAATTAAAAAATCATTGATTACGCGAGAAGTGATAACAGCTATTTAAATCAAGTATACGAGCTTGGAATGAACACCAATCCTTTTGTATTTGACCAGTTAAAAATCACAGAAAAGCATTACTCCCCTGAAATCAAGTTTTCGAGCTCAATATAAAGACAAATCGTATTATATTTAACTAATCGCACAACAAAGCAAAATACTACCATTAGTTACACATAATCACGCATTTCGACCTTTCATGACAATTATTAGAGCAAGACGGTACATATTAGGTGGGATTACCTGTAGTTTTGCTTTTTGAATTGCCGTTTGATCCTCGCTGGTCAATTTTTCGTCGTGCTCCGATGATGGTCATTGAATGTCGAACACACCAGTACGTGTAACTTTGTGTAGTTTAACTATGTTGTGCGACTGATTAAATACAATGGAAATGATTTTCCTATAAAGCTCAAAAATTTGATTTACATAATTGCTGTCAACTCCAGCGCAATACATGGCTATTTTTAATTCTATAACTCAACTACATGTAACAAAAGCTGCAATACATTAACGATTGTGACTGCACAGAAATCGTGCAGCCCACATTTGCAGGCAATTACAATGTATGCGAGTCTACTAGAGGTGAGAGCCGGTCATCTAACTTTGCTCTCCTTATATAAGCATTGCGGTTTGATCCTCCCTAGACAATTTTCTGTCTAGCTCTGATGATGATCATGAAAGGTCGAAACGTGTCAGTGCGTGTGACTGACGGTAGTTTTGCTCTACTGTGCGACTAATTAAATGCAATGGAATTAGTATTTATTTCGAGCTCGCAAACTTAATTTTTTTTAAATGCCGAAAATGTTATATCATTATCTTTTATCGATTTGTTTTTCGCATTTAATTGTTATTGGCTAATATTTATGCCTGACTTAGAACAGTTCCTAATAAATGAAATCGTAGTAACGTATTATTTAATCAAAATTTGGTTTGTTAGAATACTTGACACATTTGCTGTGAGTAATTCGAATTTTAGGTAACTAAGAAATTAGGAGAGAAAAAACGAGGCAATACACAGCTGCTGCTTAAAACGCACCACTTCGTATTTTATCACTGCCACGCCTTGAAAACTATCAACCAGTTTTCAACCGAATTTTAAACTTGAACAGACGGAGTTGAAGTTTATATTTGACAGTAGCTAACAGCTTAAAAATCAATGATAAAAAAATTTATATCCATTTTCCCTATTTGTTGTAGGTATGGAGGTTTGAAACGAGTAAGTGCATGCGATTGACAGTATTTTATCTAAGTTGTGTGACTAGCTAAATAAAATTGGATTGGTGTTATTCTCAAGAGAGTATTCTTGACACTTAGGGCAACTAGCACCTTTTGCACATTGAAGTGTGTTAAAATATATCTAAATTATACGTTTGTTTCATTTCACCCGTAAAAAGTGTTTAAATGTTTATTTTGGGTCATTAGGCATTTTCTCGTATGAACTTTTAAAATAAACTTTTATTGCTTGCAATTTTAAACTAGCTGCAAACATTTTTTAGACAGAAAACAGTAACTGTTATTTAAAAATTTAAACATTTCCGTAGTGGTTAGCTAAAGCAAGTTGTTCGCCTCAACAAAACGTGCATATGCAGGTTTATCTATAAATAAAGCAAATGTTTACAACATTCGTTGTTATTAGCAAGACTTTGAACGAACAAATTGTGAAAGTATTTTATTATGCTAGAAGGACAAATTTCATTCAGATTTAGTCGTATTTTGAACTATTTTTCTTCAATGTGAGTATAAGTCGACTGAAATTTAGTAAATCTACGGTTTCAATCTTGATTATTTTAAGAAAAATGTTTCAGTTGCATTAGCACACAGTAGAAACTAATAGTGACAGCGTAAAGCTCGGACGCAATATGTTGCTTAATATCATTTACAAAGATTTGCTGGCGAGCTTTCGTAACTATACAAGACTACGCTTACTTGTCAGCTCATGGATATATCTCTTGTTTTCTTCTACAACGAAACTGGAGAAACTATTGTATTCAAATTAAAGAAAAGCTTTTCATCTCGTTTTTTACCATCTAGCATCAATCGTTTTTTAGGAAAGAAAACATTTGTAAATAGTATAAGAATTGAATATCCTTGTTTACTTCCTATTTGTAAAGCCCACATAACCTACGTATTTGTCGAAAACATTTACTATTTAATCCAATTTTCAATTTTGAATATGAGGTGAAATGAAAAAAGTTCATAAGTCACATTTAATACTAGGTTTATTGGTGTTTCCAAATTTAGGTTCTTTAGAATGGATTCGCCTTCGACTTCTTCCAATTAAACAATATTCGTATTCAACTTGCCAACATTTCTAGCACTGCATTCGTGGCGCCAGTGTCACAACATGAATATTACGTTCAGCGCGAATGCAAAGGTCGATGGCTGTGGCCAAAAAAAGAGGCAAAAGGAAAACAAAATTACTGCTAAAATGGCCAAGATCCAGCGCCGAAACGCATCGTAATAAAAAGCGAAATCTTTAGGCTATTTCTAATTGCGCAGGAGGTGATAACAATTATCTAAACTAAGGTTGCGATCTTGATGTAAACTCCAATCACATTATATAATTTTGTTCTTCAGTATCAACTAAACATCGTACAATGTAGAAAAGATAAATCATTCAGTAGACCGGTTTCTTTCTTATTGGGAACACTTGACGTACTGCCCGCTGCATACTCTTGGCAGTACTTGAAAAGCCCCGAATAAGGACGAAGCCGATCTACTTGCTGAATCGCCTTATTTTATCATGCAATGCTTAGTTTATACAGATAAATTGTTATATAATAGGATTTGTGTTTATGTAAATCTCGCAACCCTGACTTATACGAATAAACAAGCTATTTTTGCACAGCGAAAACAGTTTATAAGCCGTTGTCTGCTATTCAGCCTTAGTTGTGATACCTGCTAATGCTCAGAAAGCATATATTGGAACAATAGATTAAATGTCTTATTTAAGTACGCGTTTACTAACAAATACGAGCATTAAACAATCATTGATTGCGCGGGTAGTGAAAAAAATTATTTAAGTCAAGGTTGTATGATTAAAAAACGATTGCATTTTTTAACCGAAACATGTTGCGCGGCAGGGAATAGATTATTTACCTGGCTATTGTTTTGCCCAGCAAGGTGGAGGCAATCTCCTTGGTGGGAGGTTTAAGTTTTGTTTTTATAAATTATTTCTAGTTTGACGTACAATTTAGATATTTTTCTCATGGTCAATTTTATTTATAAACGTGAGCAGCCGTGCCAATATATTTGTTAATAAATCGTTATTTAGTATTCGATTCACTCTTAACCCAAGCTTTTTAAACCTGGCGCAAACTTATTCTGCATGCTTTGAAACTTTTGATATTACTAATTTGACATTCCTCAAGCGATTTTGTTCTGGTTAAATTTCTGCCTATAATATGTACAATTCATTATCGATACTGATACTAATATTATTCATACTGGTACAAAAATCATTATTATTATCTTAAATGTTTCCCAGCTATTTTATGGTAAGCATTACTTAAAGTTACACATAATCAGCAGTTTCTTTCAAATATTACTTAGATTTAATAAAATAATAAATGAAGCGATTAAGTTGTATTGTTTATAGGCAAAATAAACCATCGATTGTGGCGTACAAAATTTAAAATAAAACATGATGGAAAACAAATTGAATTTATGACGAAATTTTGTAATTTGCATTAACTGAATGAATTATTGCTCTCAGGGGAAGATCTCGTTTAGCAAGAATTTATATTTTTTATTTAAAAGATATAGCCTGTATGATGAAATTGAGCGACGTCAAAAATAAAAATTTCTCGCTTATTTTATTATTAATAGCTTGTAGAAATTTTTATTTGAAATCGTGAAATATCTAAGTTTCATAATTAAAACACTGGAATTTTTTTGCATATAACAAAATAAAATTTTTTTGTAAAGTTCCCCTGGGTAGGAGAAAATTGATTGTCCAATTATTTACGCGCATGGTTGTACGTTACCTTATTTTATAATCTCTCTGAATCCTGCTCATGGAAGATGGAAACCTTTTAATTTACATCATTAATCGTCAAATTATGAGTTCTGGACATTTTAAAATAATGAGTTCAATGTAAATTAATACATGAATTCAAAAAAAGCCTCAACATTAATCTTATAATGCAATAACATACTGATTTAAAATTTATATCATTCATTGTAATTTCTATCAAGCTACAAAACGAAGTAAAGACCTAATCTATTCTCCCGAATCTATTGAAAAACAAGATAATATAGATTTAACACACTAGAAACAACAACTGCACTCATGTGAATTTTTCTAAGCCAATAATGCCGGTTGCCTGTACTGGAATAAGCCTTTAGTTACTTTTATTCCAAAGCTAATTAAGAAGTTATGTGGCCAAACTAACCCAAATAATATGATTTATTGAGCCTTATAAGGAATTTGTTTCTATCAAACTTTCTTTAGTTACATAGAAAATTTTAACTTTACTGGCATATCTTTGTTCTTAAACAATTACCGCTTAATTTGTTAAATAAATCCAAGTTGCAGTTGATTCACTCATTCTAAGTAAATATTAAGCAAGTTCAACTTTTCGATAATGTGTTTGATTTGAAATGTAAATTTTTAAATTATACATCAATGTGCTGCTATACGTATTTATTCTGAAATGAAAACTTGCCTATAGGGTAAGTGATTAAGAAATGATAACTTCTTAAAGAAATTATTCTTCCATTTATCTTGATTCTGCAAAAGAAATAACAAACAACAATAAGAATGACATTTCTTTCCGTAAAATTGAAAGCAAGCACCACGGACACATAATTATAGAAAAAATACGACAGCGTTTCCTCTAACTGAAATATATTAATAACGAAGAACTTCTAAAGCGTGTTCTATTGACAATATGAATATCTAAATTTATTTACGCTATTATAATTAATGTTCTGTATGACATTTAGAACATTCAGATATACACATTCATTAGCTTAAATTATTGATACCTAGTTCTACAAACAATTATGCATAGAACAAAACTGAAAATTTTGGTGTTTAATTTATTTTTGTTTGACAGAAATGAATTCTTCATTTTTGGTGATAATGCCAGCAAAAAAATATTGGACAATGGGATGCTTAGTTATCAGAACGATGCACGTCAAATAAAGTTGCGTCCTGGACAGGTGCTCTCTTCTGATGGCACAAAATTTGTCAATCTTTGGTTCATTCCGAATGTCGATGAGATTCTATTCCTCTACAGACAGACTGACGATGAGATAGCGTGCACGGCGCTATGGAACATGGCCCAACTCGCTAACGCTCTCCACGACATTCTGCAATATTTGATTGCATTTGCCCAATTGGGTATAAATTTGGTCGGCATCACGCCGGAGCAAAGATCACAGGTGCTTGCTAAACAAAAAAGACAGGTGGGTCTGGTAATCTTCTCATTTTGCAAAGCTATATATGAAAATGATTTACCTATCTCCCAAAGTTGTGGAATTTTCATATCTCTGCGCAAGGAAATGGGATGATGAATTTTATACATGAACTTTACACATGTTTACTAATCATCCATGCATGTGTGCTGATATGCCTGTGCGAACACATGTGCGTTTCTTTTTGCATGTCAATATATTCACTTTTCACACAATAAGTAAAAATATATTTGACAAACATTTCATTAATAATTCAATCGAGCGATCAAACCTAACCCCTTTTTTTATTTTTCAAACTTATTTTGTCAGAAAAGGAAAAGATTAAATAAAACAGATCATGTAAAATTTAATTCAATTTGGAAACTTGATGTAATATATTTAAACCTTCGTACAAAATCGATAACGCAAAATGTAATTTTTTCCCAAATTCTATCACTTCCATATAATTTGGTATTATTATTAAATATTTTGTTATTTCTTTATTTACAATTCAAAAGCGATATACGTCTAACTTCTATATAGCGACAATAACTTAAGGTATAAACGAAAGCTTTGACTTTTGAGGCTGTACATATAAACAAAGTTCGTATAATTATAATTTATTTTCATGAAATAACTACATATACATGCTTTTTAGTCAAATAACACAAGGAACTATCGGTCACAGAATTTTGTCTAAAATATACATTTAATTTACTAGTGGTTATCTGTTATTTGAATCAATTCTAGTGATCTGTATTCACTCAAATCGTGGTATTGGAATGAAAATAAACAGAAATATTATTTTTAACAAGTTGCCTGAAGAATAAAAGGAACTAGAAACAATTTATTTTTTGTCTAAACAAAAATCAGATAGTTATGCAGTAGCGAATAGCGTACTAATGTTGCGTATTTTTGCAACTCTTATGTTGGATACGCATAGTCGCATGTTTTTGACTTTCGTAGTCTTAGGTAAAGCTGAACCAAATATTATTGGGCATGGAACTGATGCGTAGTTACATCATTTTATAAAAAATCTTATTTCTGGCTATCTAATCATTTAGACTCAGGTACGTTGATCTTAACTAGACTTGAGCGTAACTAATTTATTTAACACCAAATATATACTTCATACTTCATGTCAATCGTATAAATTAATGAGAAAACACTCATAGATTAATTGAGCATTTATAATTTAAATAACCACCAATGAAACCTTTAGAACCATATACAAAGCATAGCAACTCACGTTTGTTGCATAAGTTGATATGACTTGACCTTATAATGTTATCCAGTTATAAGAGGAGGGTGAGAATATTGTTTCTTTTTCATTTTCAAAATTTTGGTGCTTTCTTTTTGCACCGTCGCCCGGCCAAATGATCTTCAAGAACGACAGATAAAAACTAAAAATATGAACACAATTATTAAACATACCGAGCATACAGGTTCATGCACTTTATATTTTAATTACTTAACCAAATGTAGACATTTAAAGTTTGACGAGATTCAAAATTTCTTATATCAATATGAATTTGGGCTTTTATATTTAAGGATAACAGCTTCATTACCAAAAAAAGGCATTTTTAATGATCTTATAGGTTCTACCAGGCCTAGTTCCATGTGCCACTGTTTTTTACAAATTGTGTTTAAAGGTTGTAAGTAATATTTGCAATGTTTTGTTTGATGATCAAATGAATCATAATAAAAGCACGTTGTCATTGCTAATTACTAGCAGTTTAAGCTAAATGAAAACTGTCAAAGTAGACAATTTCAGAAGAATAATATAAACTGTAATCTCACACGCTATATTTCGACGTACCATCATGCATATTTTTATGTTTAAGACACAATGCACATAATACTATATAAGTTCACATAGTAAAAAAAGGATATGCCAAAGTCAGCATGGAAGTTCTTTCCTATCGACAGATTTACTACGTGATTCCCAGATATGCACCTCGCGGAGGCGGCTCACAAAATTCTTTTATAGAGTTAATATCACCACCCGCGAAATAAATGAATATTTAATTGTATTACATATATATATATATATGTATATATATATATATATATATATATATATATATATATATATATATATATTTATATATATATACATGTTGAAAAGCTGCAAGATGTTTATATTAGAGACTGCAAAGAAATTGTGCAACTGACATTCCCAGTGAAGTAAAATGTATGCTAGACTACTAGAGTTGAGAGCCGCATATCTAATTGTGCTTTTCATATATATGCAATGCGGTTTGATCTTCGCTTGTCAGTTTGCCGTCGTACTCTGATGATGATCATGGAAGGTCGAAACGCGTCATTGCGTGCGACTGGCGTTATTTTTTTGTGTTGTTCGACGAATGGTGTTTACCTCAAGCTCGCAAACTTGATTTAACGAATTGCGACCACCACCCGCGCAATCATTGACCGTTTAATTTCTTGCGAAAATATATTGTGAGCGTTTGTGCGATATGCTGGCTTGTACTGACGTGTTGCGAGAGTAGACACTAGCCACATCCGTTCATGAGATTACATGATTTGCCAATGCAAATATTAGTAATCCCTTTTGGTCCAATAAAAATTTGTATGTTACTAAGTGCACCAGAAAAAATAATTTAACTAGAATACAAATTAGTAAACAATTGGTAAGACAGATCAAATTGACTGAAAAATAATAAAATATGAACATTAACCTTTTTAGTCGTTTCGATGCAAACAGTAATTTGTTCCTAGCACCATTCGCATAAACCCGAGATTTGAATATCTGTTTGCTGTCTGGTCTGAAATATATACTCCAGTTTTCTTATTAAGATGTGCAGTTTGTTAAATGCATTTTATTTACATAGAAATTGACGTAAATTGTCGCTTTACTCTTGTATTTTATTTGCCAACAAATTTATCAATGTTCTTTTATTTCTTTTCCATTGCCTTTCTAAACTGTTTTGAAAACACGGCTGAAGATTTGACGATTATTTAATGCTCTTATGTTATGCAGTTCTTTTGTTACCTTTCGATTGTTAATAGCCTGTTAGCACATTTTGTTAAGCAAGACATCTAAAAGCGCAATATTGGATTTGGTCACCGCTGCAAATCCAGGCTATTGATTTATTCTAGTTAAAAGCATGTTCATTTTTTTAATAAACGCTCTGCAGATTTGCGATCTGGCAAGAACATCGTTTACTTTCCATAGCCTGTGCAAAGGTATTTTGAATATTCGAATGTTTTATATTGTCCTAAATTGACTGTCTTTTGGCAAGCAGTTTAGGATAAAATGCCTGAAATCTTTAATCGAATTTGTTAGATTGAGATAAACCAAATTTAGTTTTCTTAGCACACTCACATGTTTCGATCTTACATGATCCTCCGCAAAATACGACGAGGACCAGACTAGCAATGACAAAACGCAGTTTATATATGATAAAACTGTCGCCTATACGTGTTAAGTATAAATTTTAATAGATTCAAAATGTCAGCTACAACAAATTTTACAATCACAAACATAAAATCCATACAGCTTTTGAAAAAAATTTACAATTTATAAAATTAAGCAATCGTTAGTTGCACTCGTGGTATAACAAATTAAAAAATAAATTTACAAATTGAGATACTCACCTATACTATTTTTTTACCAAATCAAACAACAGAGCAAAACTAACGTCAATCGCATGTTCTCACATGTTTTTAGGATCCATGTTGCATTTTTGAGATTTAAATTAAAAATGTAATTATTCCAAAATCACGTTTTCTTTTCATAAAGCACAGTATTCAGGTAATTGCATGTGCGCTCGACCTAACTCAAAGTTTAACATGTAAACTTTTACATTTTAATCAGTAATTAAGAGTACAGAGAATATCACCGAATCTCTCTTTAGGCTATAAAACTTCTTATGCATTTTTGGTTTTACAAATAAGTTTTAGCCAGCCGATATCATAATCTACTTTTGATCTAAGATTCGGTATACATTTAGGTACCGTTTATAAGTACGTACTTTAATAGCAACTATAAATTATAGAAACCTTTTACAATAATAGAATTTCCCATCACATTTTACCCTACCTTTCATTTATAATGTTTTAAAGTTCAACTCATCAAACAACGGTAAATCAAAGAAGTCAAATATATTGCCCTTATAATACATACTAGTGGCAGAAATGTGTCAATTTTCTGCAATAGTAAATTAGCCGAAATTTTTCAAAATCCATTATTTATAACCACGCCCTAAAAACCTTAAAAAAATTATAACAATTATTATGAAATGGGTTGCCTTTTATAAATATTTAGGTCATCAGTCACAATCATGGTCCATTATTAAACTAATTAATCAGATGTTTATAGCACGTGTTCTATAAACAAACCTAGAATTCAGTTTATTAGACTTTTCGGGCAATTAAATAATGTACATTTCCAAATAAAATCAATGAATTTTTATTGTATAAATTATACTTCTGTAACGAAATCTACAAAAAAAGGTAATTTTGTGATAGAATTGAAAATGGGCTGCCAACCTTTTCTGTCAAGTACAACATTCGTAAGATTACTAGATATGAGAGCCACATATCTAATTTTGCTTATTTTATGCGTACATTTCTGTTTGACACTCGTTATTCAATTTGTCATCGTGCTGCTTTTATGACTAAGGGAGATCGAAACGTCTCAGTATGTTGATTGATCGTGATTTGTCTATATTGTAATACTGATGCCCTGGCTCACATGACAGTGTGATTGAAACATCTACTGAAAGGAACATTTTCCATCAAACTGATAAAATGACAGATGTAACACCGGTGACTGTACAAATTTTAAATTAATGAAAGTATGAATTAGGTGTTGGTTTCCGAGTCGGAACATGTTACCAACATGATGGATATCAATTTATGCTATAGTTCACCGAAATTGAGAATTACAACAATTTCTGAACACCTGTTACTCCAGTAAATCCATACACTCTGGCCTTGATCGATATCAGTTATATTTCGCGGTAAGCATGACATCATTCAATTCAATATATAACAGATAAATACTGTTTGTTGCGGAGAACTAATATATATGCAAGTATGTATTAGGTTTTGCGAACCTAGTAACAAATTAGTTCAGTTGTGACCAGAAGGAGTAACAGGTGTTCAGAAATTGTTGTAATTCTCAATTTTGGTGAACTATAGCATAAATTGATATCCAATACCGGCTCCTACTGATGACTCGCCAGTAAGCACGAAACGAATGTGCATGAGATTATACTTTCCGTCCATGCTGCCTTTGGTTTATCCTTCTCGTCACAACTGAAATAATTTGTTACTAGGTTCGCAAAACCTAATACATACTTGTATATATATTAGATCTTCGCAACAAACAGTATTTAACTGTAATATATTGAATTGAATGATGTCATGCTTACCGCGAAATGTGATAACTGGTATCGATGAAGGCCAGAGTGTATGGTTTAACTGGAGTAACAGGTGTTCGGAAATTGTTGTAATTCTCAATTTTGGTGAACTTTAGCTTTAATTTATATCCATCAGTTTGGTATCATGTACCGACTCGGAAACCATAGTGTTAGTATCCGTTACTCATCGATTTCAAAAAAAGGTATCAGTTACTAACACAATAGCCATAGTGTTAGTATCCTTTACAGACTCGGTATATATATTATATAGTGTGAGTAAGCATTGAAGTCGCATTGTCGTTGACTTTAGATTATGTTAGCTTCACTATTACAGGTTTACACATCCGTCTAGGAGATTGTACCGTCCTATTATTCCACATTCTTCTACCAAATATATAGTGGTTAAAGGGCGTAATACCGGCTCCTACTGATGAGTCGCCAGTATGCACGAAACGAATGTGCATGAGATTATACTTTCTGTTCATGCTGCCTTTGGTTTATCCTTCTGGTCACAACTGAACTAATTTGTAATTAGGTTCGCAAAACCTAATGCATACTTGCATATATATTAGCTCTTCGCAACAAACAGTAAATAACTGTAATATATTGAATTGAATGATGTCATGCTTACCGCGAAATGTGATAACTGATATCGATGAAGGCCAGAGTGTATGGTTTAACCTGAGTAACAGGTGTTCGGAAATTGTTGTAATTCTCAATTTGGGTGAACTTTAGCATAAATTTATATCCATCAGGTTAGTATTATGTACCGACTCGGAAACCATAGTGTTAGTATCCGGTACTCATCGATTTCAAAAAAAGGTATCAGTTAGTAACAAAATAGCCATAGTGTTAGTATTCTTTACAGACTCGGTATATATATTATATAGTGTGAGTTAGCATTGAAGTCGCATTTTCGTTGATTTTAGATGATGTTAGCTTCACTATTACAGGTTTACACATTCGTCTAGGAGATTGTACCGTCCTATTATTCCACATTCTTCTACCAAATATATATTGGTTAAAGGGCGTAATACCGGCTCCTACTGATGAGTCGCCAGTAAGCACGAAACGAATGTGCATGAGATTATACTTTCCGTTCATGCTGCCTTTGGTTTATCCTTCTGGTTACAACTGAACTAATTTGTTACTAGGTTCGTAAAACCTAATACATACTTGCATATATATTAGCTCTTCGCAACAAACAGTATTTAACTGTAATATATTGAATTGAATGATGTCATGCTTAATGCGAAATGTGATAACTGATATCGATGAAGGCCAGAGTGTATGGTTTAACTGGAGTAACAGGTGTTCGGAAATTGTTGTAATTCTCAATTTGGGTGAACTTTAGCATAAATTTATATCCATCAGTTTGGTATCATGTACCGACTCGGAAACCATAGTGTTAGTATCCGGTACTCATCGATTTCAAAATAGGTATCAGTTACTAACACAATGGCCATAGTGTTAGTATCCTTTACAGACTCGGTATATATATATATAGTGTGAGTTAGCATTGAAGTCGTATTGTCGTTGACTTCAGATTATGTTAGCTTCACTATTACAGGTTTACACATTCGTCTAGCAGATTGTACCGTCCCATTATTCCACATTCTTCTACTAAATATATAGTTGTTAAAGGGCGTAATACCGGCTCCTACTGATGAGTCGCCAGTAAGCACGAAACGAATGTGCATGAGATTATACTTTCCGTTCATGCTGCCTTTGGTTTATCCTTCTGGTTACAACTGAACTAATTTGTAACTAGGTTCGCAAAACCTAATACATACTTGCATATATATTAGTTCTTCGCAACAAACAGTATTTAACTGTAATATATTGAATTGAATGATATCATGCTTACCGCGAAATGTGATAACTGATATCGATGAAGGCTAGAGTGTATGGTTTAACTGGAGTAACAGGTGTTCGGAAATTGTTGTAATTCTCAATTTGGGTGAACTTTAGCTTAAATTTATATCCATCAGGTTGGTATCATGTACCGACTCGGAAACCATAGTGTTAGTATCCGGTACTCATCGATTTCAAAAAAGGTATCAGTTACTACCACAATAGCCATAGTGTTAGTATCCTTTACAGACTCGGTATATTTATATTATATAGTGTGAGTTAGCATTGAAGTCGCATTGTCGTTGACTTTAGATTATGTTAGCTTCACAATTACAGGTTTACACATTCGTCTAGGAGATTGTACCGTCCTATTATTCAACATTCTTCTACCAAATATTTAGTGGTTAAAGGGCGTAATACCGGCTCCTACTGATGAGTCGCCAGTAAGCACGAAACGAATGTGCATGAGATTATACTTTCCGTTCATGCCGCCTTTGGTTTATCCTTCTGGTCACAACTGAACTAATTTGTTACTAGGTTTGCAAAACCTAATACATACCGCATATATATTAGTTCTTCGCAACAAACAGTATTTAACTGTAATATATTGAATTGAATGATGTCATGTTTATCGCGAAATGTGATAACTGATATCGATGAAGGCCAGAGTGTATGGTTTAACTGGAGTAACAGCTGTTCGGAAATTGTTGTAATTCTCAATTTGGGTGAACTTTAGCATAAATTTATATCCATCAGGTTGGTATCATGTACCGACTCGGAAACCATATTGTTAGTATCCGGTGTTCATCGATTTCAAAAAAGGTATCAGTTACTAACACAATGGCCATAGTGTTAGTATCCTTTACAGACTCGGTATATATATTATATAGTGTGAGTTAGTACTGAAGTCGCATTGTCGTTGACTTAGATTATGTTAGCTTCACTATTACAGGTTTACACATTCGTCTAGGAGATTGTACCGTCCTATTGTCCCACATTCTTGACCAAAATATATAGTGGTTAAAGGGCGTAAAACCGGCTCCTACTAATGAGTCGCCAGTAAGCACGAAACGAATGTGCATGAGATTATACTTAGCGTTCATGCTGCCTTTCATTTATCCTTCTGGTCACATTGGAACTAATTTGTTACTAGGTTCGCAACACCTAATACATACTTGCATATATATATTAGTTCTTCGCAACAAACAGTATTTAACTGATATCCATCATGTTGGTACCATGTTTCGACTCGGAAACCATAGTGTTAGTACCATGTACCTTTTCGGTACAATAATGTTGGTATCGGTTAATAACACAATAGCCATAGTGTTAGTATCCTTTACAGACTCGGTATATATAATATATAGTGGGAGCTGGTGTTGAAGTCGCATTGTCGTAGACTTTATATGATGTTAGCTTCACTATTGCAGGTTTACACATTCGTCTAGGAGTTTGTACCGTCCTATTATCCCATATTCCTGACCAAAATATATAGTGGTTAAAGGGCGAAATACCAGCTCCTACTGATGATTTGCCAGTAAGCACGAAACGAATGTGCATGAGATTATACTTTCTGTTCATGATGCCTTTGGTTTATACTTCTGGTCACAACTGAACTAATTTGTTACTAGGTTCGCAACACCTAATACATACTTGCATATATATTAGGTCTCCGCAACAAACCGTATTTATTTAAATTAATGAGTTCGAAATACACAATTCGACAAATTTACCTGTTGGCGGTTGTGTGAAGCAAACTTCTTTGTATCTAATTCGCAAGTATTTATGTGTTTGGAGATATTTTGCTGGATAGTTTTTTTCAGTTTGCCTTTATGTTACATCCATGACCACGAAATGTAAAAACTCGCCGGTTTATGGCTGAAGAACATTTTGTATGTTGTGCATTATGTTAGAGTATTATACAAATTCGTAAACTAGATTTAGGTTATAGTTTTTCCAAATTTTCATGAATCTGCAAAATTTTAACCTTTCGGTCCTTGCCAGAGATACAGCAATCATTTCTACCTAAAATAACGATTAATTTAGATAAATTATTGCAATTGAAACACGTTTTGCGCCCAAACTTTCTCAATCCTAACTTTTTATTCTTATGCAGGCTTAGACAAAATGTCAAATATTTTAAGTTTTCTTTTATCCTCTGGCTGCAAAATCACTTTTATTGGAAATATAATAAAATTTACATAGGTTTGTTCTACAAAGATAGCTTGAATGAGACGAAAACAGAACTACAACCATTTTTCAAATGAACATGTAATTTAAAGCTTCAAAAACACACATAAACATCACTTCTTGTTTATTATTAATTTCAATTTTTCTCAATTGGACATTGCATTCTTAGAAAAAGTTTTGCTTAAAATCAAAGAAAACCTTGCAAGAAAAATAAGTTGTCAAGTTTGCATGTACCTTAAATATTCATTACAATTGATTCCACATGAATCGGTTTGATTAACATGTCCTGATGACCAGTGATATTCGAGACACGTCATCATGTGTAACTAATTTCAGGTTTTCTAAGTTTTACGACTGGTTATAACAATAATGGGTGTTTATGATCTTATTTTCTTAAAAATATTTCAAAAATATGAATTCGATATCCCCACAAGCTCTCAATGATTTTCTAATTTTGTAAGCTATTGTTAATTTAAAATCACATTGACTCAAATTAGAGCATGTATTCCAATTAGAACATGAGTTTTCCACTGACCAACTACTCATCCATTAAACCCGGTGCCTTATCTCAACCCAATTTTATTCCTGGTCACTTTAAGTAGTGATTTTATTTTTGCTTCATTTTATGGAAAATGTTAAAATAACTTTGAGCGTAGATTTCGATGTAACTGATGAGGAACCATTGGACTGGAGAAGTGAATGGAGTTCAGTATTGTACTTTTTGCTATTGAATTCGATTTATCAAATTTGGCTTATTTGATCTAACTACCTTCTCAATTGTGCGGCAGGGTAGCTCAGCGGTTAGAGCACCGGATTCCGAAGCAGATTTGCCAAGGTTCGAGCCCTGTTCGTGGCTAATTCTGGACAGTACGCGATGAGTTTCTAATGAGGAAGAAACCGTACTACTGGATAAATTGCCTATTTACGCTATACATTACTTAGTTTATACTGAAAAATGTTTGTAAATATTGAGTCAAGTTTTTATATCAATACAATAATTAAAATAATTATCAGCACCTGCGCAACCAATATTCATTTAATAAGGCATCGTTTATCTTATTTTGTGGTAATAATGACGCCAATCGCTGAAATATATAATTTCAGAAAATATTGTTTGTTGTAAAATAGCTGAAGAGTATATAATTATTCATAAAATAATGCGAACCATTTAACAAGTTAGTTCAAGAAGAACCACGATGAAATGCCTATATCAGGATATATAATCTCTATTATCTTATTTTTCATAAGCTTCGTTCTTACTTTCGTATTACTAGTAGGAGCCGGCTTAGCACAAATTATTTATAGTGAGTTTAAATTATTAACACTGCTTAAGGTATTGCATGATGTTTACGCTACTACTATTTTTATACACATACGTATAGGAGATTGCACAGTCTAATATATGTGTCACAGGTCTATTTCATAATTGCCATAAATTTAAAAGTAAATATGCCCATCGATGCCAAAATATAACACGTGCTGTTGTAACAGAGCTTGAGATTGGTTAATAATTTCACTTTCGTTGTTGCTACATTTACAGACGTGTTATTTTAATATGTACTTCATTGACACCGAATTCTCATGGCTCGATACTTTATATGAAATTGACTTTGCTAACATTTTAGTTGGCACTGTTATAAGAGAGATTGCAATCTCATGTTTTCCACGATTCTTGACTAAATAAAACTGTTATGGTGTGCAAAGGATATAGTAGTGTAACACCTTTTACTCATGCTGAAATCGGTATATCATTTTGGTATTATCTGAATAAACGTGACAATTGGCAAAGAAAGCATAATACATCATTATTTTTTATATTGGTTCAACGAAAATTTTGTCGTTAAGCAAACTGGCATATTTTGTCCGTTTTGCACAGTAAATTACTTCTCAACATGAGGCAATTTGTGCCATATTATCGCTCGCCACCTTTAGAGTTTGCACCAAATTCGATTTTAGTGAAATTCCTAATAGTAGAATTTTACCAAATGTAGCAACAGAAATTCAGTGCAAGTAGAATTATTTTATAATTAAACTATGATGCAGAAAGGAGAATATGATAATAAACAGCATTCATAGAAGCAAATAATTACCTTGCGTTAATCATTTGCATCTATCGTCAAATTCTTAAGAGTAATTATAATATCATTGTAAGCTTAAGAATGTTTAACATAGACAATTCGCTAGTTATTAGCATAATTAACAAACGAATATTTAGATACTGTTTTTCGCGGAGATCTCATATATATATATATATATATATATATATATATATATATATATATATATATATATATATATGTATACGTGTATTGGGTGTTGCGCACCTAGTAACAAATTATTTCAAATGGAGCAAAAAGGATAAACCAAATTCAGAATGAACGGAAGGCATAATCTCATATGCACATTTATTTCGTGCATCGTGGGGACCAATTATTTGGGGATTTATTCCGCTCTATACCCACTATATATTCTGTTGAGGAATGTGGGACAATTTGATGGTACAATCTTCTATGCGAATGTTTATACTAGCAGTAGTGAAGCTAACTTCATATCAAGTTTTCGACAATGCGACTTTAGAATCAACACATTATATATAATATATTCCTGGCATGTAAGTGATACCAACACTTTGGTACATGGTGCCATCACAATCGATCTCAAGATATGCTAAATTTTAGCAAAATTGAGAATGACAATACTTCCGAATGCATGCTACTCCAGCTAATTCTTGCATTCTGGACTTGATCGATATCAGTTATCACTTTTTGCGATAATTATGACATTATTCAATTGATTATATAACAGTTAGATATTATTCCAATTTGAAATAATTTGTCACTAGGTGTTCAACACCTAATATGCAAATCACGAATAGGTTATATTATAAACGGGTATAATTAGGTAGTTGAGCTAGTTTAAAATGAATATGCACGCACGCGAAAATGTAAATTTTGCAACAGGCATATAAGATTACTACAATGTATGCGAGTCAATAAAATATGAGAGTTGCATTCGTTATGTTCAAAACAATATATATATATATATATATATATATATATATATATATATATATACTGACAAATACATGTACCTAATGGCTCAGGTGTTTATATCAAGATCGATACCTTGTTTATAGTAATTGTTATCACCGTCCTCGCAATCAATGTTCATTTAATATTTAGAATTTTTCCTCTTTTTCTTTCCAATATATATATATATATATATATATATATATATATATATATATATATATATATATATATATATATATAAAGATTCATTTGCAGATATTTGAGGGAAAATGTGACTGATACGGTTCTTGTATATTATTAAATCTACACTATTCGTTGCACTTAAAAAGGATAATTAAATGTCACGTTCAAAAGAAATATAAAAATTTTGCCTGTTGATCCTGGTTTGTTATTTTGCTATTCTAGTCTAACGATGTCAATATCATATCTTAACTAGCTCTTAGGTGTGAAACTACGCTGTTATACTATATTTTTGACTAGTTAGACAATGAGATTTGGTTTAACCTATATATATATATATATATATATATATATATATATATATATATATATATATATATATTAATCACAAATTTTTCTATGACAACTCAAATCAGCTCGTAAATTAATTTATGGTGAAAAATAACACAAAGATAAATGATTTTTTTAAATATGACCTAATTTACGAACAAAATGACTATTCTTAATCTAGCATAGCAAAAATCAATAAACTGAATGTTAAACTAAAATAGTCTTGTGTACGAACTGGAATACATATATCCCTAAGAATGGCCGTGTGAAATATTTTTATTGAAACTAAACAGTGCATACAACAGTGAATGAATTTTGACAAGTTGACCAGGATTTCCGCGACCGTGGTTCAAATAAAATTACATATTTGCCTCTGAGCTGTGGAATTCGTCTACTAAGCCTCTCAAGCACAGTTTTCCTATCATTATAAACCTTTTTATGTCATACTTTCCTTCCATTGTAGCATATTTAATATCGCTGTCTAGCTAAAGTGTCAACAGGTCACTGACAATTTTTTATCATAAAATAGACAAAATTCCATCGGCTGAAGAGATACTGAGTTATAATTATCGGATATATAAACATAACTGGTTGATCATGGTTTGGCATTTTTTGTTTTATTCCTTTATTTTGAGACAAAAGGCAAACTATTCGTCCTACGATATACAAAAAAATTACAAACGGAAGCATAAATTTGTTCGATAGTGCTAAAGTTCATGTAAATTTTGCAAAAATTATATTCCTTTAAAATTTTATCACTTATGTTTGTCCCACTGTGCTTTCATTGTAGAAAATGTTTATAAAACAAATCCCGTGATTACAAAAAAATCACTTTTCGATTAAATTAGTTTGTAAATGAATGTGTCAGAGACCTGATTTTATGGGTTTACAGTTTTCCTTGTTGCCCTAAGAGCGTAAAGTACAAACTAACTGATGGGTATACGATAGGTATGAATCTACAAAGGGCTTTTCGCAATATTGCTGCTACCTCGATTGAAAGCTAAATAACGAATTCTTTGTTTTTGCATAAATTTCACATTCGAAATTACTGTACAGTCTGCATGAATTAAAGTTAGTCTCATGTTTAATGCGTATTCAGCAGAGACAATGTAGGTGGCAATCGTGTTAGAAAGAGATTTGTGGCATCTTCCCGTTATCTATATTAAAAAAGAACAATTAATCTTGGTTAATATCGTGCAACATGTAGCATTGCAATTTGAAAGATCAGCGATTAATGTAGATCGTTACATAATATAATCCACTTTATTCGGTTTCCAAGTAGAGACTACATATTCACAGTTTTGTTTAATCAAGACTATAAATTTTAAGTCAAACATCGTTTAAGAGTAACACCTATTTGTATCGTTCAGAGAGTGATAATATAATTGTGTTTCAACAGAAGATGAATGCCAAACCGTTTTGCACAGATTTTTAATATTTATTTCGGTTCTAAGCGCAAATTTTTAATATGAAAATAAATATAAAAATTGTGGCATCTTTTACCGATATATGTTAAACTTATCTAGATATTCCAATTCAGTGAATATATTTTCAATGGAAAATTATTCAGTAAAGAAGCAAGTTTGTTAGGCTCAATAGCAAATTACACATATGCCTAATCGAGTTTGCCTTCTGTGTATTGCAAGGACAGTTTTAGATAGTATCACTCTCAGGTGTGAACTTTGCCGAATTGCTGTATTCAATTCCCTTTTTTTGGATTGAAAGACGGAAACCTGATTAACAATTTCAAACAAAATGAGTGATATTTAATATGTCGTCGAATGTATGAGCTAACATTTAATTTACACATCACATTAGTAAGAGTTTATTGTAACACTTTTCAGTTTTTATTTGGAAATTATTTAACGCGTGAGTTCATGCTATTGCCGTTACTTCTGCTTAGATATTCGACGAATTATACACAATTGGCTCTGTGTTTATCTTAGGCATGCAATCTTATTTTTAAATAGTTTAGATGTTTGTCAACCTATCATGAGTTACTTTTAATGTGAGCTAGAACATATTTTCCGAACTTCTGCCGTTGAAAAGTCTCAACATAACAATTTTATTAAATTTTTCGCAATTTACTCTTTATTACTATTGATAAACTTTCGATTATTTTATTTATATTTCGTCTATTTATTCGTCTGTCCAGTCTAAGACAAAATCGAATAAAAACTCATTTGGCGGAGCTCTTACAACAAACTGTCTACGATATAATCTACTTTTTTCAATTAACTTTTTAATGACACTTTCTATCAAAACTTTTTTCCAAATGTAGACATCGTCAACATGATTCACCTTGCCCGCAGGGTGGCTCAGTGGTTAGAGCACCAGATTCCTAAGCAGAAGAGCGCACATTCGAGGCCTGACCGCGGCAAATTCTGGACAGTACGTGATGAGTTCCCAATAGGAAAAAACCAAGTCTACCGGATGAAATGTCTTTTCCACAATATAAAATTCTTAGTTAACACTAATATATATATATATATATATATATATATATATATATATATATATATATATATATATATATATGTACATAATGGTCACAGTCTTGATTAAAATTAATTGTTATCACCGCACGCGCAACCAATGTTCGTTTAATTAGTTGATGCCTTTTGTTGGCTCTAAACAATTTGTTCTGAAATAAAATAAAAGAATAGTCATGTTAATTCTGAATGAAGCAGTTAATTAAAATCACTAGCAACAATCCTACATCCTTGCACGTTTAAGTTTGAATAGAATTAATTGAATAGCACGTCATTTTTAAACTCGTTAATGGTGAGCTGTACACATATCAGCATAAGTTTGTCTACTTGAAATGAATTAATATATATTTGGCGATTATTATTCAAAGCACGGGCGATTAAGGTTGATTGACAGTAAATTGAAATATCGCCTATAGGTATTTCAGTCAATTCACATTGACAAAACCGAGCATATTGGGCTAATTTAAATACATATAAATTAATATCAGAAATAAGCCGTCACATCTAAAAGAACAAAATTCTAGAATTGGTTTCAAACAAAAACAATCAAATTTCAAACTAATAATACAGCAAGAGTTTTCCATTAATTTAGAGGGATTTTTATTCAAATAGATTATATAAAATTAAATTATCATTTTTTGCGTTTATAATGATAGCATTTATTTAATTCAATGTTGCAAACGTGAGCTAAACACCAATGCAATTTCAAAAAAAAATATATATAAATATATATATATATATATATATATATATATTGTTTATTACGGAGAAATAATACATATATGATTGTTTATTATATGTTGGAATTTAGTAAGAAATTAGTTTGCATAGTACCAGAAAGATAAATCAAAGTCAGCATGAGCCAAAGGTATCATCTGATGTGCACATGCGTTTCGTGCTTACTGGCGACTCATCAAAAGGAGCTGGTACCCGGCCATATACCCTCTATTAATTGTTTACGGGGTACGGAACAACAAGTAAATTGTTGCATATATATTATTTTTCTGCAACAAACAATATATAATTATTATATATTTCGTTGAATGATACCGCGATTATCGCGAAATATGATAACTGATATCGATCATGGCCAGAGTGTTTCGATTTTCTAAAGTAACAGCTTTACGGTGTAGTTGAATACTTCATTTTGTTGAAATTCAGCATATTTTGAAAAATATGGTGAATTAGCTTTGAAGTCGAATTGTCGAAGATTTTACAGGAAGTATACACATTTATTCGGCAATTGTGGCATAGTACCAGCTCCCACTGATGAGACGCCAATGAACAGGAAACGCATGAGTACACGAGATTATATTTTAGAATAAACCCGAATTTAATATACCTTTCTGGTCTTATATTAATATTTTTTATTGGTACGCAACACCTAATACATAATTGCATATATATATATATATATATATATATATATATATATATATATATCAGTATAAACCAAGAATTGTTGTCCATAGCAAGAGAAATTCATCTATTGGGCTGGTTTTGTCCTTGTTGAGAATTCATTAAGTACAGTCCAGAATATCTCCATGGACTGGGCCAAAAGTGGTGCTTATTTACTTTCGTATTTGAGACTATACATTGCGCTGCTTTGCCGCACACAAAACATTGTTTTAAGTTATATAGTAATTTAGACTTCCCTTCTTGTGGAGCCTATATTAGATTTTAGACAATTTATCAATTATTTTTCTCGCGCTTGATGACAAATAAGGTTAGAGCTTTAGATGGACACCCTTCCCGTTGGTTCCTAGACAGTCGATCAACATAGCAAACTGCAAGTCAGTCACACGTAGCAATAAGTTACGTCATCAAATTGTCATCATCTGAGCACGACGACAAACTTACTAACAAGACTCGATCAGAAATGTATATATATATATATATATATATATATATATATATAATTAAATAAAATTTGTGCTTGCTTTCTCATCCATGGTTGGTTTGTGAACATTGTACTTAACTGGAAATGGCAGCTGCGCAATTTCCATACCGTTACCAACATATACATTTTGCAGCTTTTGTCACAAATACATTAGTTAATAAATTGAACAATCCTTGATTCCGCCCGTATGTGCAATCGATGGTAGATTTGATATGTTGCGCGACTGGGTAAAAAAATAAGATTGGTGTATATCTCAACATAGTAAACTGCTTAAAGAATAAGTTTCATAATCGTGTAATTTTGCTGTCTTTAAGTTATCAGTTAAAAATTAAAATTTAAAAAAATGCGGTTAGTTGAATTTTACAGACTGGAGAATATAATGTTGAATATATATAAATGTTCTCACGACAAACCGAATAGAATTCTGTCTGGTAATGTATTTTTCTACCTATACTTTATACGATTAAACACTGAATTATATGTTGAAATCTGCAATAAAGATTTAATTTGAAACGGTTTACATATTCTCCATTCGAAATTTCTGTTCAAGCGCAGAGTCTGTTCAACAATAACAGATTGAGGATGGTTAGTTGAATCTTTGGGTCTAAATGGATACCGTATGAGCTCCCACTTAAATTGAAAAAGACTAACCAAGTTACATTAGTTAGTATATAACTGAAAATTGTGTGTAATGTGCGGTAGCGTGGTTCAGTGGTTATAGCACCAGATTCTGAAGCAGACGTGCCCAGGTTCGAGCACTGTCCGCGGCAAGATCTGGCAAGTACGTGTTGAGTTCCCAGTAGGGGCGAAACCGGTCTTCTGGATTTATTACATTTTATACACTAAAATTCTTAATTTATACTGACAAATGTATGTACTTAATGGGTTGAGGGTTTATCATAATCGCTACCTTGATTATAGTAATAATACGCGCAATTTGTACCATTGCTATGAGTAAAGAACACAGGGCTGTTCTTTAATTTTATCTCTATACATTGCGGATTTACCAGAGTTAGCGGGTGGCTAAAAAAATGGCCTTTTTAGTTCTCTTAATTCATGAAACTTGCTTTAAATGCATACTGAATAAGCTTTTCTGCTCAATTTCAGGTAAATAAATTTGAGACTGGAACGCAACCCAGGTTAACCAAAGAATTTGCATATTCTGCTGCCCTAGCTGAGATAAGTAACAACTTCCCTGTTTTCAAATTGATGGAAGTGGAAGGTGTGAATTCAGCTGAAGTACAAAATAAAAGGCCTGGCGCAAATTCGATGATTCAACAAATTTTGGGTAAACAACATTTGAAGCTTTACTTTGCATGTTTACAAAATTAAGACAGATTGTTAATAGTCATCACCACCAGTATTTTAACGTAACATAATGAAGGCGTAAACTTGCAGGTTCTATTCAATTCTAGGTAAAGAATGGATTCGGTATTAAATTGATCAAAGATGCATAATTGACTATGGTTCGGATGGCTTGTTTGAGTGCATCAAGTAACCATTCGAAACAAAATGTGATTTTAAAGTTAATGTATTTTCTCATCCAACCTACGGACAAAAATTAATTTACATGCGTTGCTTATTATACTATTTTTGGATATTTTATGTTTTCTTTTAAAATATTATACTCAATAGCATTAAATATGATAGAACTGGTGAAGTTGGAAAACAGATGAATAATTTTAAGCTTACTTTTGCGTCAATTAGTTATGTGGCCTAGAAACAAAGTTCTCACATTAATATCAGATACGCTACTTATAAGGAATAGTTATATAATTTATTTTGCGCAGAATTAATATATATGCAATTATGTATTACATGTTACTCCCCTAGTAACAGATTTGTTCAAATAGGAGTAGAAGGATAAACTAAAGTCAGCATGAACAAAAGGTATAATCTCACGTTCATATTTGTTTCTTTCTTACTAGTAACTCATTATTATGAACCGGTATTATGGAATATATAGTTCGCCAAGAAATGTTGGAAAATTGACCAAATATATAGATGATAACGGCACCTACTGATCAATCGCCTGTAAGCACAAAACGAATGTGTACGTGAGATTATACCTTTTGTCCAATCTGAATTTGGTCTGGCCTCATGGTCTTATTTGAAAATAATGTTACTAGGTGCATAACACCTAACACAATTACTTCAAAGAAAGTCGACGATCAATTTTAAACATAATTCGACATGTTGTATATTTCAATTTTTAAACTGTGTAAATGAATCTTCCTTTATTATATTCGTATTTTTCCACATGCTAGTAAAGCGTATTGTTTACTTTCGTGTGGAAAGTCGTTTAGGCCAAGAAACATTTTTATGGGACATGACCCAATTTTATAAATAATTAAAGCATAAAAGCCAAAGAAGTGTCAATATAATGTAAATTTTGAACAATGACGCATGCATATTTTATTGTTAATTCATAAAATGAACAAAATTTGCGCTATAGTTCTTTGATGTAATAGGCATACGACTTATTCTTTCGCCTTGTGCAGTGAGAATTTATTCTTGGCCGGCATCAGTTCTTTAGACGTGAAGAATCTGTTTCACAGCTCTCCAAGTGACATCTTCATGAAGAATAATGAGATGTCTGCGAAAATACTAATAATGAGCGTTTCTGACAAAACTGTAAATGAGACTGCTAGCACGTTAAAGGCGTAAGACAAACAAGAAGTAGCAACTGATGAAAGTGGGAGGTTAAGACTAAAAGCATTTGCTATGGGTACCATGGATGAGTCAGTATACTGTTCATTGCAATTGTTGTGCTAATTCATTTTAGTATAATTTCGCGGAATTGAGAATTTCTGTACACCAGTATAAATTTTTATTAATAAACTAAATCTGGTGACAAATATCTTTGCGCATTGACATATTGAGCAATGCTTTATACTGTTTGAAGAATTGCACAGGTACAGTTCCGTCTATAATATAAATATTTTGCCTTTAAACAAATTATAAGCTTCAGTTTCCTGTACTGGTGGGATTTAACTAACCGTACGTAATGCGATTTTTGGCTACATGGTTTCTTTGTTTTTGCAAACATGACATTTATTAGCAAATGTCGCCACATTTGCAGAAGTAATTACGATTTTCTGTATTTTGACTTCCAGATAGGATTTATTTTAAAATTAAACAAGATTTCAAATTAAATATGAAAGATTGTCTTTATAATTTAACAATAATGGACTGCGCGTGTGGTGATAGCATTTATTTAATACAAGATTACTAGTTTGTTATAAATACTTCTTCCATTATATATACATTTGTCAGTATAAGGCAGCAAAAATAATTCATCTAGTGAACCGGTTTCGCTCCTATTGGTAACTTTTTACGTAATTTCCGTGGCAAAAATTCTGGACATTTATTGTAAGATTTATTTTAACTGCATTGCAGTTCAGTTTAGTAAGTTGGCTAGGCAATATTCTCCATTAACTTGTTAGTTTGAACCTATTTATATATAATCTTATTCGAATAAGTTTTTACGTGAATTTTAACCTTTTTTAAAAATTTAAATGTGGGCTCTTTTGAACAGTGTTGTACTCGATTTCTGCCAAATTTTGGAGAATTGGTAAATTTACATTTGTAAGTTTTGACTTTACTACAAGTTAGTGCATTACCTAGCCATTTTATCTACTTAAGTGTTTACTTATCTTGAAAGTTAAACGAACAGTGGTAGCGCGGGCGGTGATAACATTTACTTTGATAAAAGTTGCGAACTTAATATAAAAACTTGACCCATTATTTGCAGACAATTTTCAGTATAAACTAAGAAATTGTATAGTGTAGAAAAGACAATTATTCCGGTATACCGGTTTCATCCTTATTAGGAACTCATCACGTACTGGCCAGAATTTTCCGCGGACAGGGTTCGAATCAGTTTACAAAGCAGACGTGCCCAGGCTCGAGCTCTGTCCGAGGCAAATTTTGGCCTGTATGTGATGAGTTCTCAATATAGACGAAACCGGTCTACTGGATAAATTGACTTTCCACACAACACAATACTTAATTTATACTGACAAATTTATGTAATTAATGGATCAGGTGTTTTATATTAAGTTCGCAACCTTGATCAAATAAATTTTGGCACTTGTTTATTGATGTGTGGTATTGTGTAATCTAGTGGCTGAAATCATTCCATTAATATTTAGTTACTTATCATTATGTGGATTGTATACACTTTGAGCATCTCAGATTGTGCTCGTGTCATAATCTTTTTATCTGAAAAACAATCATTCCGATTTTCATAACGGTATTTTCGTTTCAAGATTTCTAAACGGCTTTAACCAACTCTGGCCCCGGATTAATTTTTTACAGCTTTTACATCTGAATCTCATAAAAAACAAGCCGTATGACATAATGGAGTTTGCACTATTTTTGCGAATATCAGAATTAGATTTACATGAATTTTGATTGACGTATTCCAATTCGTTAAAAGTTATTATGGTTGAATTACTCCAATGAAAAATTAATTAATTGACGCAACTTAAACTTAATTTAAGTCAACTTATTATAATTAATTACGATAAAAATTCTAATTACATCCTGTTACTGAACAAGTAAGTAATAATTAATTTTAGAACAATACACTAACCTTCTAAGCTAAAATTCTACCTATGCGAACTCTATATTTACAACTTTAAAATGCAATTTTTTAACATATCCACGATTCTCAGATATTTCAATTTCAGTCAATTTGATTACTTATTTATCACGAAAAGCTCATTTTGGTCGCGATAAATATATTACATAGTACCCTATCCATGTGCACATGAAAAGGGTACCAGTAATTTTATTAAGGTTTACATTAAAAAAAAGAATAAATTTATTTGTTGAGCTTTTCTGCTTCCGAACCTGAAGGTGATCTTGTCTTATAAAGAGACATTGGAAGGAATTCAGTTACTATCTTCGTAAAGCCAGAACCCTTAAAGCAACACATTAACTTATGTTAAATTTTCTCCGTGATTTACACACTTTTGAAAATTACCTATATCTTATTCATATAAAATTTGAACATTAATATTATTTGAATTGGTAAAATGAGTTGGGGAAATATGAATGCTTATGAGACAAAGCGTCTCTGTAAAAAAGAGTTTTGTAACCTAACTTTCGTCAGAATTTAGTATTCCGGAAGTAATAAGTTCTTTTTTAAAGTAAATTCAGAACGAGCACGAATGAATAGTTGTCGACATTGTGCAACAAAACATTGTGTAAACAATTTATTTAAAATGTACAATGAAAAATACCAAAGATTCATATAGACACAACTCACGCACAAAGCGCTCGCATATTGGCATCAATCAGATATTTTTGTGAAGTTTTTTCTAAATGTTTTTCATCTACTCAAATTCAATGAGAGAATTTCACAACTAGCACATTAGAATAGAAATTGCTTTCTGTTGTTTTATCATAAAAAAGAAATCCACCTAGCCTTCATTTAGGCATTTTTAGTAGTCTCTCCATTTTTCCATCTTTGTTTGGCCAGTCCACTTTACACAAATTTCTAAACAAATATTGAAATTGTATGAATTAAA